>RDPX01000195.1:668044-681877 GCA_003991215.1 Morbakka virulenta | reverse complement strand
GATAGTGTTTGTGTCAATATCAAACAATATCTATATCTCTCATGTGTATTTATATAACAAAAAATAGAGGGTGTGTACTCTGTCTTTTATACATATCTAGGTGTTTATAAGAGATGGGTGTGTGTGTGTGTGTGTGTGTGTGTGTGTGTGTCTCTCTCTCTCTCTCTCTCTCTCTCTCTCTGTGTGTGTGTGTGTTACTGTTACCAATCAGAACGTGTTACATTTTAAAAAATGTGGGCCAAACTTCACCAACAAAAACAAAATAACCTTCTATTAATATCATTATCATAATACAGATTGTCAAAATCTAGGGAAAAAAGGCATACCTGAAAAAAACGAATGTCTTCCTGTCCAAAGTTTAGGTCGCACAACCCAGATTCATGAACCGGCAACCTACAAATCAATCAATAATTAAAGTTTAAATGAGCGTCAAATAATCCTTCAAAGAGGTTGGAATGGGGTTTTTTTGTCATGAATTACTACCTTACTTGAGAAGTTTTAAAAGGATTAATTATTCCTTCTTTAACTGCCTCTTATCCACTGGCTTGCAGTAAAAATAGGATTACAGTAAACTCAAATAAACCCCCTGTCTACTATATCAAACACACTTGCACCACTATTTTAGCGGAGTGGAAGCTAATATTTTAGCAGAGTGGAAGATGTTGGCACAATGTCAGAACAGAAAATGGAGGCACGATCAAGTGGGCCAGGGCAACATTGGGAAATTTAAAAAAAGTATGGGTTACCAGTAAAGAAAAAAAATGGTATTATCACTGCGTCAATCCTTTCATAAAAAAAGAAGTCACAGTCATGTGGGGCTGGAAAATCCAAACTGACAAAGCGATTGAGCACTGTAGGCCTGATATTGTCATCTGATGTAATGAAAGCATGAAATGTTTCATCGCTTCCCCATTTGATAAAAGACTAAAAGATAAGGGGAGAGAAGAGGTTTAAAAATACCAAGACTTGCAAGGGAATTGAAGCGAATATGGCAGTGTCAAGGAATAGTTATCATCCTGATAACAATTAAGCATTAGAAACAGAAAGCAAAAATTTTGAATACTGGTTAATAAAGTTACATGGTGAATTCCAGCATATTATGGAAAGCTTGTTTGTTGGGATTCGCAGGATTCACAGGAAGATTTTGGATACCTAAGGCTTTGTTTAAATTTTTCATGCAAGCTGATAAGTCAGAGGTGATGTTTGCTGTGTGAATATATATATTTACGAGGTGCTTTATTAGTAGCAGCATGAATCATTGGAATACAGAGTTTATTTCCAGTGATCAAGTATTTGGAAATTTCAGAATAAGATATGGTATATTCCAAGGAGAAGGCTTATCTACACTTTTGCTTATACTGTTGTGGTTCAACTGAAGCTGATGTAATGAAAAATGAGGATGCTTTACCAAAATCTTGCAAAGGGAGAAGATGAGATCAATCATTTGTTATTTATGGGCAATTCAAAGCTGTGTGAAAGAATACGGAACAATAAAAAGTTTAGTAAATGCAGTGAAGACATTCTTCAAATGATATAACAATACCATTTGAATTGTTGAAATGTGCAACTTTAAAAATGAAGAGAGGAAACATTGTTACAAAAGTAGGAATTAATATGCCTGATGGAAACATTATAAAATGTATGAGACTTCTGTTAGTAAAGGTGATACCTTAACCATATTTTAGATTTCTTATTGCTAGGTCATGGGGAACTAGAAGACTTCATCCTCCAAATGATGAGGTGATCTGTTGATGAGACAGGAGTATTTTGAATAGAAACAAAGGTTCATATAAAGATGGAATGTGGTTAGGAACTGAAAAGAATTTGGTGAAAAGCATGGCTGAAAGGACTATTGTATGCACTGACACTTTGGGAAGAAAGAATAATATGTATATTTTTATTGCAGGTAATTTTTGCAAATTTGAGATTAATGGGATGCAAATTATAGAAGGCAATTTTAAAAATAATTTAGACGGAGAATCCACTGAATTTCAGATTGTGATGGTTAAATTCAATCTTTTATTTTGATAAACTTTAAATCAGGTGATCATAGAGTTTCCTTGTTCAAATTGGTTTTAATATGGGCAGTAATGAAATTGATTTCAAATTCTTCCAAAAAATTTTCATGCAAATTTTATCAATCCTACAATTCCTTTGATGTAATTTAACCCCCTCAGAACTTTAAATGGTTTTCCACAGTAACATTGAATATATTGTGGGTTAATGACAGAATATATGTTAGCACTACCCATGTCTGGCATGTTTTTTCTACTTAGTCTGTTTGAAGCCCTTGTAAGATAGGCTTTGTACATCCCCAAGCATGGCTTCACAGTCAATGATCTAAATTTCATTCAGTTGTTCTTAGAATATGTTTACATGTTGTTGTCTCTTTATGTTGTGAAGAGTTCTTTCTAACAATATATAAATAAATCACTGGATCAATATTGGTAGTTGTATATATTATAGCCTTTTTCTCTTGTAATTCAATACCAAGTTTACTACATGTGAACTGTATATCACAATGAAAAAACAAGAAAGGTATTCTCCAAACTAATCAAAATTTCATCAACACCTACTACAGCTGTGTATTGGGTAAACAGGCCATTGTAACAACCAAGGTCAAGCCTTTTATATATCACTTTTTCATATTGGTCCACAAAAGGCCTGTGGGTATTTTATGTTTAACAGACTTAGAATGGATAAGAACACTAATTTTTGGAAAATCAGCCACAGTTAACACAAAAAACCCTGTATTAATTATCTATGTAATAAAGTTCTGTGGATAAATCTTTAACTTATATTTAAGTTAAATCATGGTAAATATTTCAACATTTTCACTAGCACCCACCATCTGAAGCTCTACATCTACTTCAAAACCAAAGTTCTGCATCCTCGTCCTTTTACTTATCATAATCATTATCATCATCACCACTGCTGTCACCATAGTAATCATCATCACAACCATCATAATCACATCCATCATCATCATTATTATCACCATTATCATCATCATCATTATTATCTCCATCATCATTTAAGAGGTATTGTCCTCTTGTCTGCTCTAAACTTATTATACCATAGCTTCATCCCAGTCTCATCCATTCACCTATAGGATATTATGATATAAACAATCCTATATTTAAGCAATAAGAGCGCTCTGTGTAGTACTTCTTAAATATAAACCTTGGCAGTTGACATGAGAAATATATTCCATTTAATATTTCATCATTATCAATCGAAAGATTCTAATTAACAAAAACAACCTGAAAACTTCTACTAAAAAATCTACTCACTTGGAAACAAAACAATAGAGAAATGATAATACAAAAGGAAAATTAACTAACAAGAAAACAATAGATAGCAGGGAGAGGGAAAATAATAACAAAACAATTGTGCATGATACATGAGGTAAAAGGATGAATCACTACACACCCTCCTCTATAAATTGCTGAATATAATTATCAATGGGAACCCACAAAGTCTTTTCTCTTGAAAATGAATTTGTTTTGTCTGCTCACAAGAACTAAAAAATACTGGGACAAAAATGTCAGTCAAGGATAATATTGAATAACCTCACCATATTGGACTACTTGATGAGGAGTAAAATATATCACAAACATTACATGAAATAACATATTTTTGTGCATGGACAGTCACTTGAGCCTATTTTTTGTTTTCCAACCTCATGTAAAATGTCTGGAGAGAACACAAGTCACAATGGATGCTTCAGTGGTGAGTACAAAGCACTATCACAGTAACTACAAAGTGTCAATAAACTATATATTTCTGCAGGCAATGGCTAGATTCTGGGAATAACACTGCCTCAACAAATTTGTCTGCAATGAATGCCAGTTGCGTAATGACCATTAACAAAGAGCCATTTTTGAGCTCATTTCACTCCACTATAAACCTCAGCTTAAATGTTACAGAATATATCACTTTTACATCTTTATTTAGCCTTTAAAAAATTCAAAATAGTCAGTATATATATATATACAGAAATGCAAATGTGTGTCTGTAAAATAGTCTATACCACTATATCACATACTTGACTGGGTTCAATATGATGCAATAATGTCCTGGAGGAACTTTTACAAATGGCACTGGACCTGTTTGAAGTACTTCATTGTCCTGCAAAATATGTGTCATTGGCCCAATCTTCAAAGAAACTATATTTGTATTCTGCAATAAAAATTTATAAAAAAATATTGTTGGACAAGAAACAATTCTGGTAACTCTTAATATAATATTGAGCAAATCCTTTAAAAGCTCCATCTATTGCTTTAATTCCCTTGATGGTCTTATACAAAATTTATACAAATGTTTGCATAATAATTCATACATTTGCAGCACACTTTTTCAAAAAATAACCATTCTTTTGTTTCCTGGAAAAAACTTGTTATTGAGTTGAAAATCCAGAAAAATTAGTAAAAATCTCTAAAATAGGTAAAATGAATATCAAGTGATACATAACGTTAGTACAAATATATAAAGAAAGAAACTAACTTGGAATATATTCAGCTGTACCATAAACACTAAACTCCCAATTTAATGAACTGACAGGAGTCTAAAAACCTTTTTATTAGTTTGAAGGTTCACAAAATCAGTAATTAAAGTAAAACTGCAGTAATTATATTGAATTTATGATGACTTTAAAACCCTTTGATCAAATTATGTATTTTCGAGCATAAAAAGGTGTCTCTCACACACATCTAACATTCTTTTTCAAGTATCTTTTCCTAATGCATTCAAAAACAGCAACAATTTAAATAATATATCAATTGCATCTTGAATCTCTATTGACTTTGTCTGGGCTAGCAGCTACCTCTCTCTTTCCATGTGATTTTCTTGAGCATTTTCCTCAAAAAGTTTCCTTTTGATCCAATTTTATGTAAAATTTCATTATCAAGATCAACAAAGGTTTCTCCTGGCACATAATTTGAAATATGATCTACATTGTGAACATCTAAATCTAGGATGACATTTTTCATGATTCTAAAAGGATTAAGTAATTTTTTTGCATACTTTTGTGGTTCCCTAGGCTTTTCAAAACAATTCACAACTTTAAGTCACCTCATCTCAAGACTCACAAAGAATATCCATTGTGTCAACAATTGTTATTTATTTAAATGTTGGCTGTTATGTTTTCACTTTTGACAATTCATAATTAATTACAAGAATTAATTTAGTAATGACTTTGTTGGAATGAATCTTTTAACGGAGCTTGAATTTGAGATCCATATAGATCAAAAGTTATCACATTTCAAAATTCACAAGTTGTCAAGCTATTAAACCTAGGTTCCACAAACCTAGAAACAACGAACTCATCAAAGCAACACATCCATTTGAAAGACTAAGTATTGATTTCAAAGGTGTACTTCTTCCATCATCTTGTATATTCTTACTATAATAGATGAATACTCTAGGTTTTCTTTCACTTTTCCATGTCCTGATATGAGTTCTTCAAGTGTTATCACATGCCTTGCTCAGCTTTTTGCACAATTTGGAATGTCTTCTCATATACATTCTGATAGAGGTACTTCATTAACATCAGAGGTACTGAAAACCTTTTTAAACAACAAAGGAGTCCTTATTCCAACACCATTGTGGAAAGACTTAATGATACCAGCTACAGAGCCCTCTCTCTTTATTGCTGAAGTCTAAAGCTCTACAAGTCATTCAATGTGCTGCTAGACACCCTACATTCAATTTGTTCTCTTTTATGTATAGAAACAAACCAAATCTCATGACCAACTCTTTGAGTTTAGTCATTGATCAACTACAGGCCCATTCTTAAATTCAAGATTACTAACACTTGGTCCTGTATATCTGAATTGCAATGTCAGAGCCTCAAACTTTGAATTCTTTTTTGATGAAGTTGTCTTTGTTGGTTGCTAATTATAGGTTTGCTCATGTTCATTTAAAAGATGGTAGGGTCATCTACTGGCTGAAATGGGTCAACCCATTCATTCACATTATTCATCTGCTTTACTGCAACCTTCACATCTACCAACAATAATAGCTGAAGCAATTCATTTACAAGACTCATCTGATACACCTATTAATTAGGCCATTCCAATTGTTTCTGAAAATGCAAGTTCTTTTGTCAGTGTTGGTGACAACATTGAAACTCAAAAATTCAGCCTGATATGAATGAAACTTTGAATGAATCTGTAGTAATACCAGCTCCTTTCTTAAGCTTCAGACAGTATGATTTAAGGAGTGGCAAGATCTGATGACTAGATAATTGATTTGTCTGTTTTCATCTCTTAGGTAGGAACGAGGGGCTTAGCAATGGCCATAATAATGCCTCTCTTTGATGAGGCCACACAACATACAGGGTGGACCATAAGTCCATACCCATCACCCCCTCCTCCCAAACTTGGACCCTAGTGGGAACACGTATTTTGCTGGTGATAATATTTAACTACTACAGCTTTCATACAAAGTCAGGCTTTGCGTGTGATTCACACGCAAAGCCTAATTCTAATAATAATAGCCAAATTCTAATAATAATAATAATAATAATAATAATAATAAGATGATGAAGAAGAAGAACCATTCGGGTGAGTCGTAACTATATCAAGGTTTCAAAATGGTCCTGTTATCATCTTAGCTATACGACACAAAGATAACGTTAAACACGCGTCGTTTTATCTCCATTTTTTATGCCAAAATGCAGTAAAAGTAGCCAAAACTTAATTATACTATTATTTTTTTTTGAAAAAGCTGTCCAACGAATCACACCATTCCAAGGACTGGTGGCCTGCACGCAGCTTTCCCAGGTCCTGGTTAACCGCAGTTCATCCAATTACAAATTGCTTCAATAACGGTAACTTGGGCAAAGTAATGGCTTTGCTGCAGGACCTGATCGTATGGCAGGGAAAAATGACGTTACTGTTCACCCGGACATTTTTTTCAGAAAATAAAATGCCCGAGTTTCATGTTTTACACGATGCACTAACTGGAGTGGCCTGGATTGAACCAATTTTGGAAATCCTACGCAAAGAGGTTAAACAAGAGCAAGTGAGCTATCATGTACAAACACCTAGCCTGACACCAAACAAGACATGCCCTTTACTGCTTAAAAAAATCCAGCAAATAGGCATTGCGAGCGAAGTATCTTTTTGGCTGCGCTTCACAACATAATCCTGAAGCTTCGCCCCTTGTGTCTTGGCAACCAATCACGCCTTCAATACCTGCGTGCAGTAATGGCCGAATCGGGACATCTTACATCAAATTCTATGTGTACACCTTTTTTCAGACGAACACATAAATATTACAATGCTCGTCATTTTTGGAAGGGGAATGATCAAGAAGTGCATTTGGAATTATCATTTTAAATTAAACATGGGTAATGTATCATTCAAACTTTCTTCTGAAATTCCCCAACCACCCAATAAAATCATTGTAAATAAAACAAAAACTTTAAAGAAATATTTTCTTACCAGATCTAGGGTGTGTGCGTACTGTAGAGGCCTTAGCCTCAAAATGTCACCAACAGCCATTTTCTCTGCCCACACAACAAGAAAAACGATGGGAACAGTCACAAATGCTGTGGGAAGGGGCAGAAGTTGAAAAATAAAATTTCGAAAACAATCATTACTCATTTCCAGGAAGAGACTATTAAATCCAATGACGTCATCAAGTTCTTTGGGAGATCGCGAAACCAATGAGCACCAAATCTTCCGTTTATCTTAATGATTACCCTCTCTGCGGCCCCTGATCAGTCTCTCACTGTTCACCAGGAGAGTCATGAAAAATCATCTATCACCATACTTCAAGGTCACAATTTCTGGCTTATGTAGGACAGAAAAATTGATTGGGTTCCCTTAAACTCATGCACGACAAATTGACCAGGAAGTAAAAAAAACAGCTGAGAAGAGGGAATTTATTGGAAACTGTACAAGAGTTCTGGAGAAAACTGCGTACATTGTAGTATGATATATACATAGAATAATCATGTAATGTTGAATTGTACTATAATCCATAAGCAACTACTAATGCTGACTAAGTTACGTGTTCTCGATGTATCATAGTATGAGCTATCTTTAGTAAATACACATCAAGTCTCCAGGCAGAGTGTTGTTGTCAATTTATAACAAAACATTTACCTCTCATATGTATTGTTATAACAAAAAATACATGGTGTGTACACGGCCAATATAATAGTAGTATGCCATAAAGTAGGGTTACAAAGAACATTCGTTCAGTTATCTTCGTTAATGTAACCATAAAAAGTGAAGCTTATGGCTGTATGGGTCAATCTCTATTGGCCATTCCGTGACAGCTAGGGAGAACTATGAAGCCGTAAAGAAGGTGCTCGAACTAATACACTACGATGGCCATAAGTGGATCATCTGTGTCGACCTGAAAATGGTAAATCTCTTGCTGGGACAGCAAAGCGGCTTCACCAAATTCCCATGCTTTCTATGTCTGTGGGATAGCCGTGCAAAAGACAAGCATTGTGTGCAACAGGAATGGACAAATCGCGATTCTCTTGATGTTGGACTGTCAAATATCATAAATCAGCCATTAGTAGATAGCCAGAAAATAGTCTTCCCACCACTGCACATTAAATTGGGGCTGATGAAACAATTTGTTAAAGCCCTTAACAAAGAAAGTGATTGTTTCACGTACCTTCGACGATCTTTTCCTGGCCTTAGTGAGGAAAAATTGAAGGCTGGAATTTTTGACGGCCTCCAAATCAGGAAAATGAAGAATGACAAACAGTTTCCTTTATCAATGGGTGTTTTGGAGAGAACTGCATGGGACACATTTTTCAGTGTTATTGATAACTTCCTTGGCAAGAAAAAGTCTGTAGACTACAAAGACCATGTCAAAAATATGTTGAAAGCATTCCAAAAATTGGGCTGCAATATGAGTATTAAGGTCCATTTTTTGTTCAGCCACTTGGACAGATTCCCTTATAACCTGGGTGATATAAGTGATTGAACAAGGTGAACGGTTCCACCAAAATATTAAAGTGATGGACCAGCGATATCAGGGCAGATGGGATGTAAATATGATGGCTGATTACTGCTGGTCTATTAAGAGAGACTGCCCAGACATCAAACACAGAAGGAAGTCAAGGAAAAGGAAATTTCTTCCTCAGTTAACTGTAAAAAAACTTTTTGTAAGTATTTTGTTTTAATTTTTTTAGAAGTCTCTTGTTCATTTTCCCTCTCGTTTGGTTTGCTTGAATTTATTTGCATACTCTTTCATATGACAACAAGATCAGGCGCCAACTTTGCCTTAGTTTTATCCTATTCTAAACGGTGCATTTTTGGTCAGCGAATATATGGGCACGGATTCTGCCCCCTAAAATCTTAGGATCTATTCTAGCTGCAGTCTTGAAACTTGGTAAGGTGGCAGAAGAACAATGCTCCAAAGAAATTAAAATACAAATTTTTGGTGATGATGTCATCAGACGATCGGTGACATCATCATATTTATTGGCCATTGGAATTTGGCGATTTTAGCCAAAATATTTAAATCGCAGAATGAACCGAATTTTTGTACAGAATGGCCCTGAAATGAATCTGATCACTTTTTAAATGCATTTTTAAATGAATGATGAAAAAGAATGATGACATCAATTTCACAGTCAAAAAAATCACATGTTGGCCGAATGCCAACTTTGACCAAAAGTCCTGTGACAAAACGGCCATTAACTTTGACTGGGTCATCAGATACGCTTGAAAATTGCAGTAAAACTGTAAAAATATGGCTCGATAAAAGTCAAAAAGCTTTGAGTTCACAGCTCGTTCCATTTGGAAAATATTCGGGAGAAAACCGAGACGGTGGCGCCAACCACCATACGAAATGGGGTTGAGTAAAAAAAAAGGAATCCTATTCCGCAAATCCTAGACGTGGTGGGAACAAATGGATATCATTTTTGGATTCAGCACGAAAATTTGGCCTAGAAACACTTTTATTTTTAAAGAAAACATGAGTCCCAAACAATTGTTGCCCTGTGTAATTAGCAGTTATTTCCTATTGGTTTTAACACATCATTTCTGACCCTGTCAACATATGAGATGTGTAACATTCTGCGACAACATCATTTGTCGCTTCAATATGATTTGAGGCGTAGTTGTCAGTGTCCATGACTCGCAGTCATAGAAGAGTGTTGACAGGGCATATGCTTTCAGGAAACGGATCTTGATTTTCTTTGATAGTTTTCTGTCTGTAAAGAGGGTTCTCAGCTTGTTGAAAGCATTCTTGGAAGAACAAACTCTTCTGGTCCTTCTGACCTTACCATTGAACTGACAAAACTAAAAATCTCCACTTGTTCAATTGGATTGCTTTCATGTTGCACGTTACACTTAGCAACACCTGGTGATTTTAAGATTACCATACATTTTCTCTTTTTTGTATTAGTCTGCGCATCAAAATGTTCACTGGTCTCAACAACACAATTAAAAAGTCTCTGTAGACCATCAGCTGATGTAGCCAGGAGAACCCTGTTGTCAGCATGTTTGAGCTTATTATGCTTGACACCATTATGATTTTATTCCACCTGGTCGGGTCTTTTAAATACCGTGGGGTCCATTCTGAGTATAGATTAAAAAGATCAGGTGACATTATACATCCTTGCCTAACGCCCCTTTTAATCATAAACCAGTTTGTCAGACCATCTGGTAAGCGAACTGCTACAAGTTGGTCATAGTGTACTTCGCTGAGGATTCGCATGTCGTTCTCATCGATTTGTATACGAGAAAGTATTTTAAACAGCACACAGTGACGGACTTTTTCAGAAGTCTTCTAATATTCTAGGAACACCATACATACGTCCTGTTGGTGCTGAATTCTTCTTTTTCCAATCATCCTTAGAGTAAAGATTGCCTTGATTGTTACTTTATCTTTCATAAAACCAAATTGAACTTTCTTCTGACACGGTATAAAATAATCCTTAAGAAGAGCTTCAGAAAATGAAACAGCAAGCTTAAGGTACGATGGCTTTCACAGACTAGAGTATCTATCCTTTGGAAATCTTCCAGTGTCTTAGATGTTTGAAGTAAATTTCCAGACAACCTCTACACTGACTTTCTCCAGAGCTTATAACATTTCAGTGTGAACTTAATCTGGTTTTGTGGCTTTACCTGTTTTCATTTTGTGTACAGCCCACTCTGCTTCAGACTTTAGTACTGCAAGGCCAGTACCTAAAAAGTACAGGAAGATTTTATCTGGTTGATGGTCATCAATAAAAAGGGGTCGTGTATATACTCTTAGTTTTCTTCCAGCTCAAGCAGAAGATGTACATCAGGAGGCTTGATTCAATTAGATGGAGGATCTACTGTCGCCAAATAAGCAGAAAATGCAGCAGAATTTTTTGAAAGGCCCCCCTTTATGGTAATAAATAAGGAACAGAAATAAACAGAACCTGGGCAACACAAAACAAGGAAAGTAACAGATAATTTCTTAACAGTAAACTAAACAATTCGAAGGGAGCAAGGAAGAGCAGGATTACGGTGCATGAAAGCACATTTGCCAGAGACCGGAGGTGATAAAAAGTAAGCAAAAGGCATAAAAAAGGCATCCATTCCTTAAGAGCTGATAGAAGAACTAGCGCTGTGGTCGTGCGAGAGCATAGTACTACCCAAGAAGTGTTTGCGTAATAAAGAGAAAGTAATTAGTGGTACTATGCTTGGAGCTTGGCCACAGCGTTTTTCCTCCTCTCAGATCTTGAAGGATGGACGCCTTTTTTATGCCTTTTGCTTACTTTTTATCACCGTCGGGAGAATATTGTATACACAAAGCGCAGCAAGCACCATGATTTACAACAAATTATCAAATCATCTGAGTTCGATTTAAACATTTAGTTAATGGAAGGTGTATTATTTTAATCAAGGGAGTACTTAAAACCATGTTGTGACGTGACCTCTTCGCTCGTGGAAAAATATATCTACCCCTTTCACACTTTAAAACTAATAAAATCTCATCCAGTACCTGCTCACTTGTTGTGCACATGGACTTTCATTGAGATAGACGTATACAGAAAGTAAGTGACTTTAAAGAGAATAATACAATAGTGAATATGTTCTTCAGCACCATCGTCCCTGAGTACCACAGACAACTCACAACAAAATTCAAATTCATTACGGGTAGTGGTTATTCCAAACAACAAAATGTTTAAAATCAAGAGAAAATATCCTTACTCGCTTATCACTAGCAACTTGCCAGTTAGTTTTACTAGTTTTACTTTACCAGGACATGGAATGAATGCATTGACCCTGTGAACCCTAAACATTACTAAACCGATCAATCAGTCCTGTGGCATTGATGCTCGAGTCCAAAGCTAATCCAGTCGAAATCCAGAAAAAGATCCATCCGATGGAACGCTGCCAACAGATTTGGTCGAAAATATGGTAACGACATATTTGACTGTTGGATAGGACCTTGTGTCATATCATTTAAATAGATTGATAATAGGCTTTGGGTAACAACCAGTCCATCATGACCATCTGCAATTCTTGGTATGAGTTCTTCGTCTATATTTTCAATTTTTGCTCTGGGCTGAATACATAGACTAGATAACTGAAGACCTGAATCCTTTCTCTCTTTCTCTCTCTCTTTCTCTCTCTCTCTCTCTCTCTCTATATATATATATATATATATATATATTCGACACAGGAAACATGGCAAACCAACACTGACAAACTCCTTCAGCTCATAACAATAATATTTGACACAGGAAATGACTAAAGAAAGTATGCCAACATTTACTTGAGTAAATCAAATCTTTATTTATTACTATCACAATTTCAAATGCTCTCTGTTTACAGCAGACTTTATCAAGAAACTGACAAGCAAAAAACCTTCCCAATTTGAAGCAGCTGATGGTCCGTGCTGATCCATACTCACCAACTGTCAAGAGATCTTGTGAGGAGATTCGTGGTTACCAACCCTGCAAAAGAAAATGCGACTCCTGCAACAACTTTGTTGATAAAGTCGATTCTTTCCGATGTAACACAACAGGGAAAGTATTCAAAATTCACAAAGCCATCACTTGCACTACACCTAACATCATTTACATAGCTTACTGCACAAAATGCAAAAAACAAGGAGTTGGTTCAACTGAGGACTGGAAACCAAGACTTCGTAATTACAAATCGCATATCAAACGACGTGTTTATTCCTGTTCGATAGTAAGACACTTTATTGACGATTGTCCAGGTGATGATGATAACCCATCTAAATATTTACGTTTTATGTTAGCTGACTACGTTGAAAAGGTAATGTTGAAGAACGTGAAAGCATTATGCTCGAAAAAGAAAAGTTCTGGATTGGCTCCATTTGCACTATCCACAAGGGACTTAACGGTTATCATGATTGGAGACGTACTAAAGGGGTACAGAAATTTAAAATCGGAGACTGGTAGTTTTTAAAACATTTTTCTGGGCGTCCAAGAAGGCAACCTCCACGTGGTGACGCCTGGATACTGATTAGCTAGGTTATTCTGACTGGTTGGTAACGAATAGCCTTCATTTCAAGCTGTTCTTCCGTACCATGGAAGAAATCGATCTCGTCGTTCATGTGATTTTGAATCTGGTTCGTCGTCGATTTGGAGAATTTTTTTTTGAACTTGTGCCACCCCTGGTGGTAAGTGAAAGTGTTTTGTTTCTGGTTTCTTTCCAAACCGATCTGCCTTTTGGCGGTGAAGGGAGGTTTGTTTCCCGTTTCATGAGGCCGGATCGAACTCACCGGGGTGGTCTTCAAATCTACCTCCAGCAGCTCACACACACAGAGAACATTTTTCTCTCTTTCTGTCATTGTCACGTCATTTTTTGTCTCACATGCCTTGTGTCCGTGGAGAAGTGTGTTGTCATT
>RDPX01000195.1:527150-666391 GCA_003991215.1 Morbakka virulenta | reverse complement strand
GAGACTGGTAGTTTTTAAAACATTTTTCTGGGCGTCCAAGAAGGCAACCTCCACGTGGTGACGCCTGGATACTGATTAGCTAGGTTATTCTGACTGGTTGGTAACGAATAGCCTTCATTTCAAGCTGTTCTTCCGTACCATGGAAGAAATCGATCTCGTCGTTCATGTGATTTTGAATCTGGTTCGTCGTCGATTTGGAGAATTTTTTTTTGAACTTGTGCCACCCCTGGTGGTAAGTGAAAGTGTTTTGTTTCTGGTTTCTTTCCAAACCGATCTGCCTTTTGGCGGTGAAGGGAGGTTTGTTTCCCGTTTCATGAGGCCGGATCGAACTCACCGGGGTGGTCTTCAAATCTACCTCCAGCAGCTCACACACACAGAGAACATTTTTCTCTCTTTCTGTCATTGTCACGTCATTTTTTGTCTCACATGCCTTGTGTCCGTGGAGAAGTGTGTTGTCATTGAAAATAAAAATCTTTTTGTTCACTTCACAGCTCTCCAGTGACAATTGTCTTTTATAAATTTTTGTTGCATAGCAATTATATAATTATCTTATCACTTAGCAATTTGTTTGCAGTCTTTTTACGTATACGTTTTTTGCTTGTCAGTTTCTTGATAAAGTCTGTTTTAGACAAACGAAAATTTGAAATTGTGATAGTAATAAATAAAGATTTGATTTACTGAAGTAAATGTTGGCATACTTTCTTTAGTCATTTCCTGTGTCAAATATATATATATATATATATATATATATATATATATTTATATTTATATATATGACATCAATAGCAGCCTCGTCATTCTACTTTTGCTTTTGTAAGCAGAGCAATCAATTTTTAATCCCCTTACTTCTGCTTCAGTTTTCTTAACGATTTTCTTTCTCATTGCACAGTCCCACAAAAAAATTTTTTTGCCAATACCATGGGGGAGATTTTTAATTGACTCAACATTCCTGTACTCTCTATCGATTTCCGAATCCAAATTATACGAGTTTCAGTGCGCACATGTATTTTAGTTATAGTATGGCACTTGCTTGTAAAGCCCATTTTTATTTCCTCTCATAACATATGTACCATCGTTTCCTTGTCCAAACAAATTTTAAATCTGGTAAAGATCGTGAGTTAGAGCCAAATATCACCTTATTATCAACAAACTTTATAAATGCATAGAATTGTATCTTATGTCCCTAAACGGAAAGAGCAACTGACAACCAGTCAAACAGCCCACCATGATCAGAAAGATCATGTTGCATTTAGATTTTTTTTGTTTGTTTTAATGTCATTTTCCCCCATTAACTGGGGCTCAGAAATTGCCCTTCATTGTGTGCAGTGCTCACTTGGATTTGGCAGTGAGGAGTTTCTTGGCCGGATGCCCTTCCTGACGCCAACTAATCGCTTTTTTTCATGAAGGTCCAAAGTCGCCCGCTAGGGGAATCGAACCCGGAATTCTTGGTTACGGTGCAGTTGCACTAACCATTGAGCCACGGCTCCTATGTTGTACCTAGATCGTTAAACTAAATCAGTATATAAATAGGATATTACAAGCGCTACGTTTGTCGACCTTAAATCTTTTTATCACACAGTCAACCACAAAGTATTGTTTACGTAAGTTTTACAAGAAAATAAAAATCCCACAATTATGGTAACTATCGGGTCACTATTGGGGAACAGGTAAAACTTAGAAATGTACGAAAGAATGAGTAGGAGGACGAATCAAACAAACCATCTTCCACAGGGTTCAATACTAGCCTTCTTATTACGCAATATCTACACAAATGGCCTATTTTAATTCATGAACATTCTACGGTTTTTATATGCAAATGATCTCTGTATTACAACAGTCACGATAATTTAAAATAATTAGACAAAGACTAACTGTAAGAAATTATTCAGTTTACCAATCAACACCATCATTCGGTCGATTGCGTAAGCTAATATGTTTTCTTATTGGACTATTGTCCTTGCCCAGATAAACATTGAAGGTTTGCTAGAGTTTCAATGTTGAACGTCTAAAGTTTCAGTGTTGTTGTAGTCACCAAGTAAATGAATCCTGATAATTTATTAAGCGTTATTAAGTCAAGTTGCACGATAAACGTCTTGCTCCGAAGTTGCGGAACAATTTTTTCCTTCACACCACCTGGTATTTCGTTAAGAAGAAAACGAAAAGCTTAGCGAATATTCAAAGCATCTTAATTGTTGGGCTGAAGTGCTTTTGAGGTAAATGTTCAATAGAGAGTTTTAAAGTTTTCTTTATATGGTATAAGGTTTCCTGACCTAGTTACAAGAAGTCAAAATTTGTAGCTTTCGATTAGCCCAAAATCCATGGACGAGTTTACGCTTCATTTAGCTCACGATTTAGCTTTCGGAAAAAATATTTTGCAATGTATTTTGTAATAAACTGATAGTGCTTTTATAGCGGAAAGCTTTTGCAAATATACTTTGAACTTTTTGTGTTTTTTTTATATTTATCTACTTTATCCATGGTAGAGCCATTTTGCGCAACTCAAGCTTATTAAGAATTCAACAAAAATTTCTTGTACTTTACAAAAAAGTAAGAAAATTGGAAGAAAGAATAATGACAATCCTGCTCTGTGCTGATGGTGAAGAGCAGAACAGAGAACGTTTTCATAAATACAGATCTAATAATTAGGGAAAAAATAAGTGAAGAATCAAGGCTTCTCCTTGTTGCAAGCCTGTGCAGCAAATCTGAGTGAATCAATCCAAGGAAAGAAATATGAAATTGGTAGTGATGCAAACGATTCTAGTAAAGTTATATACTCTCCTATGCGATAAGCCAAATTGCACCATTTGTAGCAAAGAGTGTTTGTTCATTTCTAAATCAATGAATAGAAACGGATTTCTCTTGGAGCGTAATTTTTCCTCTATCCACCTAATTTATTCTGTTGTGTATAAGTCGACTATTTTTCTTCCATTTACAATCAAAATTATACAAGTAAGCTTCGAACTGCACCCAAATCTTATGGTGCTGTTGTGGAGAACTGTAGTCTGTCAAAAAACTGTAAAATAAACCAATGGAGTTTGCAGCCATCTAAATCGTAGGCCACTCCCAAAAAGGAACCAAGCCATGACGATGATCAATCATGCCACCAGGTTGCTGGAGGCAGTATCTTTGATCAAAAGAGACATTGTTATTGTTTGCAAAGGTTCTTGTAACTACAGCTTAGGATTTTTCGTCGTGGTAGTTAAAAGGTTTTTACTTAGATTGCGGAACCCAGTGTGAGCCTGCTGTGCTTTAACAATTAATAAATGAATTGATTATTACAAAAACAAGAACTATGCGGGACTGCTCTGCTGGAAATGGAACTAACAACACTTTTTACTGAAAGCTGAGACATTGTATACGCCGCAGTGGATAGTCCTAGCTTGATGTACTTCAGAAAGTTGTATTTATTATAACAAGAGTGAAGCATTTCAGCATTTTGAAATCCCCCTGTTCTCCAACCAAGCACAAAGCACCCAGTGATTGTCCGACCAAACCAGAGCCATTTAAGCTGCTCAGAAAGAAAGAGCTTCGGACTCCAAAAATTGTCACCTCACTTTTTGTTGCCAGTTTCAAACTAGACACATATTTGGGTCAAAAGGAATTTCTCTCTGATTGACCAATACAAATATCATGTTTGTTGATGGTTGTAGCTGTAAACTAATGTACTGAAGAACATTAAAACATCAAATGTCATTCATTTGTTCTTTAACGCTGTAAAAACGGAACTGATGTTGTGAAGCAGAAATGTGAGTCCTTATCTTCATCCAATATTCATGGGCAACCATTCTAATGTTGACCATGTTTAGGATGCTTCTGCACTTAAGGAATTATCAATGAGGCTGCTTGATTTGTTATTTTCCCAAGATGTTTCTTGGTGTCGTCATAATCAATCCATTGGTGAATCTGCTGCTAAAAATGTTGATTCTTTGGATTGCGCCAGAGAATATCTTACGCCTGAGGGAATCTTGCATCTCTATAATCTTCCATCGGTCCTTGAATAGAGTATCCTTGTTCAACCTGCTTTTCTCCACCATATGACTTGAATATTTAAGAAGCCTAAGGTGAACTCATATTTTTGCCTAACTTTTTTTCAGCCTTTTTCTACAGTTCTTTTTTACGTTTAGTGGTTTTATGCCTTAAATGGTTCTTAAAATAAAACAAAGATACTGATTAACTTTTTCTCTCCAAAGGAAAATGATGCGGGGACAATTATTGCTGAAGGTTGTAATTTATCCTTTCAATCTACTTTATTACACTAACCGTTTGTTGTAGTTCATGCTATACTGTGATTGTATTCCTATGAAAAAGCAGTCAAGTAACCCCTTTACTTGTGACTTTCTATTCTCCCACCTTAACCCAGACCTTTTGTATCAAAATTAACGTCATTATCATTGCAACATTGAAGCTATCCGAAAGCTCGGTATCATTTTGTGGACCCACAGGGAAACATTGGACTTGAAAGTTTTGTTGCGTATTTCGCAAATGAATGTTGCAACAGTACACGCCTCCATGACATCGTGGAACTCACTACAATGTCTTCTTTCTTTGCTAAAGGTGGTCACAAATAAAAGTATTACTTTCATTAAAAATACTAGTTCATTTCATTATTCAAATCGAGACTCCTTTGCTGTCCTAACAAACCAATCTCCCAGCTACAAACTGGTTGCGACAATTTACAAACAGAGATTGAGACAAACAAATTATAACTATGTGTGCACTGGAATCGACCTATTGGCTTAATAACCAAGTACCAATAATTTGTACACCTACGGCGAAGTGGGTGTGTGTGTTTGTGTGTGTTGGGGGAGGGTGACACACCACCTCACATAAATCAATTGGGAAATATCAGTCTTCAGTCGGAATTTTACATTTTTCGATGATATGGTTTGTGTGTAATTGCACTGAACAGCAGGTGAAAGGCCTTGTTTTTATCATTAAGATTGACTGAGTTCGCTACTGAACTTGGGAAAATAATCAAGCTTAGATCGTGTGTCAGAAGGAGCAATTAACAAAAGAGTCACTACTATTACATTTTGTACAGTTCAGGACACCAAAAACTGCATTTTTTTTTCACTTTTGCTCACTTTTCACATCGCTTTTACCCTAATTTTCGCTAACGCAAAAATTAAGCTAAAAGCAACTAAAAAAGCAACCAAAAGTAAAAACAAATTCAGTTTTTGTTTTCCTGAACTTTACAAAATGTAATAGTAGTTACCTTTATTCAGAGCAAGTTTTTTCACAAGTTACCTCAAAAACTATCCCTATCTAACTTCGCTCACGCGAAATTAGAAGCTGTAGTAATNACAATTTACAAACAGAGATTGAGACAAACAAATTATAACTATGTGTGCACTGGAATCGACCTATTGGCTTAATAACCAAGTACCAATAATTTGTACACCTACGGCGAAGTGGGTGTGTGTGTTTGTGTGTGTTGGGGGAGGGTGACACACCACCTCACATAAATCAATTGGGAAATATCAGTCTTCAGTCGGAATTTTACATTTTTCGATGATATGGTTTGTGTGTAATTGCACTGAACAGCAGGTGAAAGGCCTTGTTTTTATCATTAAGATTGACTGAGTTCGCTACTGAACTTGGGAAAATAATCAAGCTTAGATCGTGTGTCAGAAGGAGCAATTAACAAAAGAGTCACTACTATTACATTTTGTACAGTTCAGGACACCAAAAACTGCATTTTTTTTTTCACTTTTGCTCACTTTTCACATCGCTTTTACCCTAATTTTCGCTAACGCAAAAATTAAGCTAAAAGCAACTAAAAAAGCAACCAAAAGTAAAAACAAATTCAGTTTTTGTTTTCCTGAACTTTACAAAATGTAATAGTAGTTACCTTTATTCAGAGCAAGTTTTTTCACAAGTTACCTCAAAAACTATCCCTATCTAACTTCGCTCACGCGAAATTAGAAGCTGTAGTAATATGCTTGAAGTGTTATGATATGTGATGAACATGTAGTGCATGTAATGTGTTTTGCAGGAAGATGGCAGAATGAATAGAAGTGGGGGAGCCAGCAAGCTTGAGAGATGAAATTCAAGGCTATATATTTCATTTTAAAAATATATAGTTAAAAGTCAAATTATTTTTTTCTATATCTTTATTTTGCAGGTGTATTGTGTCTATTGTGTGTCAAGCAATTAGAGGTGTCAAAATATTAAGTTTACAAGCAATGATTTAAAGTTTTTCAATGTGTGAAATAATAAATAAAATCATTCTAAAATATCATTAAAAATCAGTATTATTAAATAAAGCATTTGGTTGCTATAATTGTGTGTTATGTATGAGTTATTGTGGCTGCTGCTGTGGTGGCTGCTGCTGTGGTGGCTGTTGTGGTGGTTGTTGTGGCTGCTGTGATTGTTGTGGAGGTTGGTAGCTAGGTGGTTGTACCCCCACTAAGCCACGTAGTCCATTGAGCTCTGCATTTTTGATGGATATTTTTCTCTCAAGCCCCGAAATGGATCGTCTCAGCTCACTATAATAAAATAGTGGTTTTTATAGAATACACCCGGTGGAAAGAAAGCTATAATAGTTATAATATTTAAGCTATTTACACTTTAAAACAGATAACTTACCTAGCTTTGTTCTTTTTTATTCTCAATTGCCGACCCAAATTGACAAGGTCGGCCTCTAGACGATTAATTCTTAGCCGTACTCCTTCCAAGTCATGGCTTGCTTCCTCTTGCGACGCCATAACTACTAGTTGCTATGACGCTATGTGTTTTGTATCACATGATTAGTCTTTTACTTCGTTCACAGTGTAATAGAATTTACTACTTTTATGATTCGCCCAAAAGACAACACATTTTTTGCATTCCATTCACTTTTAAAAATGATCGTAACTTTTAAAAATGTTCGTCACTTTCTTAAAAAGTGCTGTCTTTTAGGCGAATTTGCTTAATCGTATGATCGTTATTTGTGAGATTCTATAATGTAGCGAGTCAATAAATTACATTTTAAAAGAGTTTCCGCAATTTGTAATTGAGCTGCTTTCCCACGCAAAAAATATATGAAAGAGAAGTCAAGAATTTTCGATGTCTATGTAGTCAACTTAAAATGTGAAGTCGCGCAACCCTTTAGGGTCGCTAGGAATCACTAGCAGCCCTTCACACAAAGTTACGACCTTTTTAACACAAGAAGCACAAGGTAGGCAAGCCACCATTCATTTTCAATATACATTTAACCAGACGTGTACCGATAGATTATAGGATCCCTAGGAGTTGCTGTTTAATAAGAAATATGCCGTTAGACTACATAGGATTTTCATGTTTAGACGATGTTGTACTAGTTACAGGTACACATCGCTATATACTTTTTAAAAAATTAGACAGTTACAGTTTCATAAGGCGAAGACATGTTAAATGTTGTAGTTTTTTCTTGAATAAGGAAATAAATAAATACTCTAGTTATTTCACCAACCTTTGCTCTAAATCTGATACTTTGAGCTTTACGAGGATCCTTTTCGAAAATAGCTTGACGCTTAAGATCAAATCCATAATATCTATTAACTTTCATAAAGTTTGAGTAACTAAGTAAGCAACCAGTATTTTTATCATTTCCACCCATGTTAAATAGTTCTTTAGTTAGTTCATAGAATTCTTCAGGCTCTTGAATATCTTGTACATAAAAATCCTCTGAATCAATTACTATATTACAATTACTAATTTTAACATTACCACCAGAATCTCTTGAACGTTGAGTACCCCAATTTGCATCTCGCGAAATAAAAACTAGCAGTTTTTTACAACCAACAATGCTAGGTTCTAGCTGTTTATCAACTAAGCTATCTGCATTTAAATTTTCAATTTCTTTTCTTTCAATTGTTTTATTCCATGTAAGTGATCTTTTTAGCTCTTTCTCACCAAGGAATTTTTTTTGTGCTTCAATAGGTAAATCTATGAGAGGGAGATATAATACAGTATCAGTTAATGTCACAGTAAATGCATCAGCCGCCGCAGCACCTATTCGATACATAAAATCTCTTACCGTATTACTTCGAATAAACGCCCGGGGCGTTTATTAAATTTTTTGGATTTTAGGGGGGGCGTTTATTCGAGGGGGGCGTTTAAAAGAGGGGGGCGTTTATTAAATAATTTCAAAAATCGACAAGAATTGAAAGGACCACAGAAATTTATTTCGTTGACTTTGTATATTTTTCTTTTTAATCGACAACTAAAATCTCATTTTCCACACTATTTACATCGATATCGACCTCATCCTCTTCAATTAAAGTAAATTGGGGAGCTGCTTCAACTACATCCTCATCAGATATGACAAAAGGATTTTCGTCCAGCTCCCCACTTTTCAATAATTCAGTTTGATCTTTGAGAAGGCTTGCTCCTGCTTCGCATTTCTTTCCTTTCTTGAAACACGAAATTTCCTCATCTTTGGACCCGTCAACAGGTAGTCCTAAAGCACAAGATTTCATAGAGGAGGCAACCATCTCAGAAGGCAGTCCATTCCATGCTTGAATTACCCATTCAACAACAAGACGACGTGGCACAGGTTTCATGTTGCCTGCATCTGTATACTCGTGCTTTCCATTTGCAAGCCACTCATCATAATACTCCTGTATTTTACCTTTAAATGGTTTGTTCCATACAACGTCTGGAGCCTGGATGTACTTAGTGCAGCCTCCGGGAATAATGACAGATTCAAATTTAGCTTTTTTCAACTTCTTTTTAACAGGATCCGTCAAATGGGCTTCAAATGAATCCCATGCTAAAAGCCTTTTCTGGAAAGAAAATTGCCCGAGAATTTCGTCACACCATCGAAGTGTAAGATCCTCGTTCATCCAGCCGTTTGCACTACTAGCAACAGAACACTTTTGCTTAAACTCTTCGTGCAGGGATTTCGATTCTCTCTTTGCACCTGCGAACACAATAAACGGCCTACATTTTGTTCCATCTGCTCTGGCTGTTAAACAAACAGACACACGAACCTTTTCGTGTCCAGTTGTTTTCATAGGCACGTCTTTAGAGCCTGTCTTTTCGACTGTCGTATTCGATACCATGTCGTTCCAAACTGGAGTTTCATCCATTGCGAAAATATTGCAATCAGCAAATGAATGTTGCTTTTGTAATCTACGAGTGCGAATAACATACGCAACCAACCTATCGATTAAAAACGAAGGATCTTTCTGGGCTGTTGTGGTTTTTCTTCTCAAGGAGAGACCATGTCGTCTCATAAACTTTTCACACCATCCACGACTGGCAACGAATGAGTCCCGAACAGCTGGATCATCAGTTTTTTTATCAAAAAGTTTTTTAGCTTTGAACATGATCATCTTGCGGCTGACATGTAACATTCGGCTTCTTTGATCGTAAATCCACAAAATGACGTCTTCTTCCAACTGTTCATCCATACACTTTCTACCACCTCCTTCCAATTTTTGTTTCGACTGCTTTGTTGTCTTGATTGCTGCTTCGTGACTTATCCACTCTCTCACACGTTTCGGTTCTATATTGAACTTTTTGGCAGCAGAACGTTTTGAATGAGCTCTTGCATAAGCAATGACTTGCTGCTTAAACTGCATCGTGAAAGATCTTCTTTTTTCATCTTTATGTGAGATAAGTTGCCTTTCATCCATTTCTCTTGTTAGTTATTCCTCTTCTCACTAATCACAAATGTAGTAAAATTATCGAGGCGAGAAAAAAATAAATATTTCTCGCTCTTCACCTTTGCGCTTTCTCACTTTATTTCACAATTTAAACTTATTTCATCACATTTGCTTTTTCCATGGCGCGTGCCAGATAATAGTTTCGGTACTCCATCTTTGGTGTTAGAAACAAAGTTGCTAAAACAATTATCATTGTTCAATTATTTACGAGTTGAACGGAAATATTTTCAAGTGTTCTAAATTGAATAGTTAGCTCTCTATTCAATAAAGATGAAATTTTAAGCAAAGTTACTTTCTGCCTTTCCTTCTTGAAGGTTGTAAAGAAAAGAGAGAGAGAAGTGCTAGAACAAAATTATTTGACTTTCATTAGCAAGTATGGCTAGAGTTTCTGGTTACCTCCCTTTCAAAGTCTGTCACAAAACTGAAGTTTCCACTGTCATTCGCGGCCACCATGTCTACATGTCTATTTGGACATCAACTGTTGGAGAACACCTAACTACTGCTCCAGAAACACGAGAGGAAGCCATTCAATACGACAAGTATTCCATTGGAGTGTACAAGGACGTAGACAAGGAAAAACTCTTAGTCGGACATTTACCTGCTGAAATTTCAAGTCTTTGTTATCATTTTCTTGGTCAGAATGCTGACAACGAAATCAATGCTGAAATCACTGGTAAAAGACGTCGAGAGGTTGGCCTGGTCGTCCCAACAAAGTTGAGTTTTGAGACGTACAATAAAAAATGCGCTGAAATTTTAGAGAAGGAACTTTTGAAACGCAGAGAGAAGTTTTCTACACTGGAATTGAAATTTAAGAAAAAAGGATTGTATAGAAAATTTCCAGTATATAAAAAAATAAAAACTTAGAAGAAAAAAAAACGAAAACGCAAAATAAGCAAATATAAATGTTGTTCCGTTGTGTTCTTGTATCCCAATATGTCAAAATAGTCATGTTTCGAATTAACGCCCCCTCTGGGGGAGGGGCGTTTATTCGAGGGGGGCGTTTAAAAGAGAGGGGCGTTTATTAAATAATTTTCGAAAAAAGGGGGGCGTTTATTCGAGGGGGGCGTTTAAAAGAAGGGGGGCGTTTATTCGAAGTAATACGGTAATCTATATTCAATTTCAATTCTAAATTCGTTATTAACTACTGAAAAATTAAGTGCTCTAAAGAATGTACTAACAAATGCAAGCGGTATTTTTACTGTAATATTTAATAAATTAGCAGCAGGATCTTTATGAAATCTTTTTCTGATAGTATCAGCATTACTATCAGCCGCAGCAGCTTCAGTGGTTACTTCATTTATTACATAATTATTTCCTTCAGCAATCTTAGAATAATCATGTGAGTATTCAAGCGCATTAAACATATCCATGCTTACATAATTATAGCGAGTATTATCAATTTCATGGTTATTAAGCTGTACAATACATTGATTAAGTAAAGCACATGAATTTTTAAAGCTCCAGGTGTCACCAGCAGTAAAAGCAGCTCGTTCAATAGTAAGTTTAGCAAGGATATAACCTTCATGATAATTTACAAATTTATCTGCAATAGTTTTGCAATTATAGATATTAGAAGAGGTACTTCCATTTCCTAAATCATCATAATTTCTTGTTTCAGGATGAATTTTAACCCACCTTTTTTTGGCATAATTAGGTAATTGCATTTGCTCACCAAATAACATTTGAATATCTTTATAATCGCTCATGTTTACTATATTAATGTAAAATATTTTTTAAATTAATTTTTGATGAAATTTCTTTTTACGCACAAACCTAAATCCCTCACCAATAGTAGTTTTTTTAGCAGCAGGCAATAATTTTAAATCTTCTAAAACTTTACGTCGTATATCAGCTTCATTTAAGGGATTTTCACTTACTTCACTCACAGTTTCTATATCTTTTTGTTTTTTCTTATTTAGTATTTTATCTGCAATTGTATTACCAATTTTTTCGCCAGCAGCACTAGCTACCTTTTTATTGGCGCTCCACGCAGCATCTTTAGCCAGTTCTTTAACAGAATCTGGTATACTACCTATAATATTAGGTACAGCATATATAACTTGTTCTAAAATATCTCTAATATCACCACCCTTTTTGTGAACACTATTTATTTTTACATAACCATAATTCGCAGTATAATAAGATTGCATATCCATTTTACTATATTAAAACTAATTAATTACAATAATTTTTATAATTTTATGAATTTTTCATCACAAAGTGTAATGCTGAATGACATTTCATCTTCAATTTCTAAAATTTTTCCATTATCACTAGTTAACCATATTTCAATCTCTGATTCTATAGCATTTCTAGTTTTTTTCCATCTACTTCGTGGCTCGAGAAATATTAAGCTGGAATAAGATACATTTGGAGTGAAAGAATAAAGCAACCTATTATCATGTTGATGTTCATTTAGCACAAGATTGCAATTAATATTCACAGAATTTACATTTTCAATGTGAGGTACATGAGGTAGATTTTCTTCTTTTTCAGTATATGTGAAGGTGTTACCACTATTTGACTTATCAGAAGCACCTAAGAAATATGCAACTTTAACACCAAACTCAATTGAAATGTCATCTTTAACAGTTATAGTAATTCTGTTATAGACAGGATTTGCTACAAATAAATCATAAGGTATTTTATAATCAGTTTGAAATTCATATGCATTAATTATGGCGTCATTAAAATTTTTTATGTTGTAGCTACCATCAGGAAATATTAATTCAGTAACTGTTTCATCAGATAATTTTAAAATTGTAATTTTATTATTACCAATTTTTTCAGTTACATTTTTCCAATTATAATACATATATGCTGCATCTAATTTAACGTAACCATTTGTATCTATTGGTTGCTTTAACCTATATGATAGTAAATGATTATAATCAGTTTTAGCATTAGTTGAATTAATCTCTATACTATTCATGATTCTATACTATATTAATATTTTTTAAAAATCAATAATAAATTTCGTTTTACCTTCACTATCAATAGTTTTAATAAAAACATCTTTCCTATTTTTATATTTTTCATTTACAACATCTACTAAACCATCACAAATATCATTAGCAACTAGCTTTAAATCTCTCATAGAATCTATTTTAGTGATGCATACACTGGTTATATTATTACGGATCATTTTAGGTATACTATAATAATTTTGGCTGATAAATACTAAACTACAATTTTTCTTTCTACTCATCACAAAATAATCACTGATTTTACGCAAATCTTGTTTTTCACTATTAATTAAATCATCAAAGATAAATAGCTTTTGCTCATCCTCTTCTAAATCAACCACTTCAGGCAAATTTTCTAGATTATTGCTAGCCTCCATTAACAAATTAACATTATATTCATTCTCACAATCCTGTATTTTTGGTATTAAAACATCGTCATATAATGGGTCAGAACCTATCATTTTAGCAAATATATAAAATTTAGTAAAACAATTCATATTGTTAATAATATTTAATAAACAGTTTGTTTTCCCACTTCCTGAACTACCAATAATGAGAACCCGTGCAGGATGTAATATTATTGCATTTTTATGGTTTAAATAAGGCGATTTTGATACATTTTCATAGAAGTTTCTCATGTTTACTATATTAGAATATTATAATATAGTAGAATGTCTTCCATTATTGATTTTAACCACATATCATCAAAAATTAACGAAGATGAAGTAAAGCAACTTAAATCTTATTATGAAACCTATCATAAAGAAGAATATATCTATAGAAAATCAGCCAAATTTTATAAATATGCCAACCTCACATGTAATATTGCAAACGGATTATTAGTTAGTTCAGCAATTGTTTCTGTATTTACAATACCACTAGTAGCAGTAGCATCATCTGCAGTATTAGTAATTAGTGGAATAAACGAAGGATTAAATTTAAAAGGTAAGTCTGAAAAATATGAATTTGCATTTAAAACCTATAGCGATATATTAGATGATCTTAGAAGTTATCTACGTGGTAAACCCTATGATAAAATACAACTAATAAACGAGCTAACAATGGCTGATAAACTTATTAATCAATCATCACCACCACCGATGAATTATTATATTAAAAAGTATAATAAAAAATATAAAAATAAAAAAGTTTAATATAGTAAAGATGGCAAACAGTTACTGCATGAGATGTAAGTCAAAAACACCAAACAAAAATGAAACAAAAATGGTAAAAAATAAGAGAAACTTTTTAAAATCACAATGCACAAGATGTAACATAAATAAATCTCAAATATTACCATCAACTACAGCTAATATTACACGAAAAACAAATTAAAAAAGTGGTGAAGGAATTTTAGCAGCCTTTTATTCCCCAAAAAGAAGAAGATACCAGTTTTAGGTGATATACCACTAATTGGCAATTTACTTTTTTAAATAAAATCAACACGATTACCATGTAAAATCAATTAATTTTTAAACATTTTTACTCTATTTTTTAAAATTTTATATAAAAAATATATAATTATTTTTATAATTTTTTATATGAGTTTTATATAATATAAATATAGGAAAAAGATGCCATTTAAAGATATTGACAGAAAAAAAGAGATTAAAAATCTAGAAGTAAAAAACAAATTGGGTAAAAAAATTGCTACAGAGAGCAAATTATATACTACCACAATTAAGGATGATCACGAACGTCTACCAGCAGTTGAAATTATTTTAAATAAGAGAATTAGAGATGAAATTCAACCTATTGATATTGTAAAAAAGAAGATAGCACAAGCTGATCAGCAAGAAAATTTAAAACCTTTAACAGATAAAATTGATAAGTTGGTTGCTAGTAATATAGTTTTAGCAGATAACACAGGTAATACAGATAATCCAGATAATAAATCAGAGGAATTTCCAAAACCATTTGATATTAATGGATATTATGTTGATGCTATTCACAAAAAATATATACGCTTAATTAAACCAGGTATTAGATTAAAAAGAGATGAAGTTAAGAGATATATTGAAAAAATATGGAAAAAATTTAGTGAAATTAAAAATAAAACAGGTAAATCAATATCCGATTTAAATAATGAAAATTTAGTTGATTTAACCTATAAATTTAACAGAATGCGAAAAACATTTGATGGAGAAAAAAATAAGGATGAAATACATATGCAACTTAATAATTTTATAAAAACTGCTAATGCAGTACTTTTAGCAAGAGGGTTATCAAAAAAAGAAATGAAATCAAAATTACCTCACAGATTACCAGATGAAGAAAATACTTATGAATTGCCACCAGTAGAAATAACAGAAGCTAGTAAAATATATGATTCAGAGCCAGACTATAAATCAGAACCAGAATATGAACCTGACATATATTCGCCAGACTATAAATCAGAACCAGAATATGAGCCTGACATACACCTATCACCTGGTGAATTAAATTTGACTGATGTTGAGCCTGATATATATTCATATGGTGAATTAAATTTAACTGAAGATGAACAAGAAGGTGGCAAATTAGTTCCATATAAAAAGCGTGGTAGAAAAAAGGGGGTAATAGATAGAGGCTTAAAAATAGGCAAATTTTCAGTACCACTTAAGAATCTAAAAGCAAACAACATTTTATCACTCTATTATGACAATAATATTCCATATGGCAACACAATTAAAGTAAGTGATGCAGTAAAACAAACACTAGTAAACAAAAAATGTTTGATAATATAAAATTAACTGATAATGAAAAGAAATTTTTAGCAAACCTATATACGCGAGCTAATGCCAAAATTCACAAAACTAAAGCTCAAAAAATACATGGCAATGGTTTATTTACTTCAATCCCAGAAGTATTGGATCAACTAAAAGTATTAATGGGTGAAGTTCAAGCTGGAAATAAAAATAAAGAAATTACAAACAATATAGCAGAATAAGCTCACTTTTTATATAAAAGTAAAGCGATCATTAAAAAGTCTTATACAGAAATAATGAAGCTAATAAATAATAAAAATTTAATTCTTTAAAATGTATTAATATAGTAAAATGGCAAACTATCAACCTGTAATGATTGATTTAACAGAATCACAAATTAAAAAGCTTTATAAGGCTATTGCTGAGAAAGATGCTGTTACGCTTGAGATTAATAAAAATCAAATTGGTAATAAAGGAATTGAAGTAAAATTAACAAAAACACAAATAAATAAATTAGCAAAAGCAAATAATGCAGCTCGAATTACATTTAGTAAATCACAATTAACAAAACAAGGAAAAGGATTTTTAGGCACAATTTTAAATCTTGGGAAAACGCTATTACCCAAATTACTACCAGCACTTGGAACATTAGGTTTAGCAGGTGCCAGTGGTGCTATAAGTGCTGCTACAAATAAAGCTGTGAGTAAAAAAATGAGTAAAGGTGAAGGATTATCTCGTGTAGGCGAAGGATTATCTCGCGCTGGCGGCAAAATTCCAATTTATATGGATAAAAACGAAATGACTGATTTTTTTAAAGTAGTTAAACTTCTAGAAGGTGAAAATGTATTTCCAAAAAATACATTAAGTAAAGTACAAAATGAAATTAAAGAAAAACGTGGTGGATTTATTGGCACCTTATTAGCAGGTTTAGCAGCACCTATATTAGGTAATTTATTAACTGGGGTTACTCAAGGATCTGGAATAAAACAAGCATGACTAGATTATAATTCAGTACCAATAAGTAATATACAAATGATGCAATATTACAGTGGAAACTCAAATTTTGGGGGGGTGTATTCTAGAGACTCATTAGTTAAACCTAATAAGAATAAGTTCTATATATATTCGCTAAGTGAAATGGATGACAATTCAACCACTCATTGGATATTATTATATACAAATAAGTACTACTTTGATTCATTCGGCACACCACCACTACCAGAGTTAATGAATAAAGTGAAAGGCTTGAAATATAATATTTATAGGGTTCAAGATTTAAAATCACAATCATGTGGATTATATTGCCTTTATGTGGCTGATCAGCTAGAAAAAAATAGAGATTACATTGATATATTAACTGATTTTAACCCTTCAGATTATAATAAAAATGAGGAGATTTTAAAAAGTTATTTTAATTAAGCAAAATATAATAACAATTTTTTCAAAAAATGAAAAAAAAAAAAAAATTTAAATTTATTTTTTACTATGATTTTAATATAGTAAAATGACTAAATCAAAGCAAACTATAATAGATAAAATTGTGAATAATTTACCCTTTGAATTACATGCTATTACACCAATAGATGGTAAATACTCAAGTCTCGGGCCAGGCTCAAAACATAGAGAAAGAATAGAAAAATATATTCAAACAGGTGACAAAACCCATATAGCCAAAAATGATTTAGATTTAGCGGCATTCTTTCACGATAATGCATATTCTAAATATAAAACTGCTGAGGGTAGAAAAGAATCCGATTTAAAATTAATTGATGACGCATGGAAGGTGGCAGAAAATACAGATAATGATGGATATCAGCGTGCTCTAGCTGCTTTAACAGCTAAATTTTTTGAATATAAAACTCAAAAAGGTTATGGATTAAATCGTAGTAAGGAATTAAAATTAAAAAATACATATTATAATCCTGAAACAGGATATAGTTCAGTAAATGAATTAGCTAGAAGAACAAAAAATAAACCAACAGAAGTAAAAGAGTGGTTACTTGAGCAAGAAACTTATACCAAACATAAACCAATAAAAGAAAAGCATCAATATCGAAAAGTGCTTGTATCAGGAATAGATGATCAATGGCAAGCTGATTTATGTGATATGAAAAATTTATCGCAGGTAAATGATAATTATAAATATATTTTGACTGTAATTGATGTATTTAGTAAATATGCGTGGGCAATAGCAATTAAAAATAAAACAGGAAATGAAATAACTAATGCTTTTACTAAAATATTAAAACAACGTAAACCAAATAAATTACAGACAGATAAAGGTGCTGAATTTATAAATAAAACAACTCAAGAATTATTAAAGAAAAATGATATAAAATGGTTCGCAACTGAAAATGAATTTAAAGCTCAAATAGTTGAAAGATTTAATAGAACATTAAAAGAAAGAATGTATTAATATTTTTACAGCAAAACATACTAAAAGATGGGTTAACATCTTACCACAACTAGTACAGAATTATAATTCCTCATATCATAGCTCAATTAAAATGACTCCAATAGAAGCGAGTAAATCTATTAATGAAACAAAAACGAGAGATAATTTAGATATGTATTATTATAAACCTGATAAAAAACCAAGTTTCAATGTTGGTGATAAAGTAAGAATTTCTAAATATAAAGGTAGGTTTAAAAAGGGTTATACACCTAATTATACTAGTGAAATATTCACTATTAAAAGAATTATTTATTCTAATCCAATTACTTATATAATAATTGATGAAAATAATGAAGAAATTAAAGGTTCATTTTATGAGGAAGAACTAAGCAAACAAAATTAAAAATATTTAATATAGAAGATTAAAATGAGCAAGATATTCATACCAAAAGAAGAGAGTAATTCTACAGATTTAAGTAATATTGTAAGTGATTATAAGTTAATGAAGCGTGATGGTACAACAACGCCATCAGCTGATATTGATTGGAATAATAAAAAAATTATTAACTTAAGTAATTCTACTGAAACACATTCTGTAGTAAACAAAAGTTATGTAGATGATAATTATTTATCTAACGATTATACACATAAACAAACCCCTTTTAATTATTTAGATATTTCAATAAAAGATGATTTATTAGTTCCAATATATCCTCACCCAAAATTTGTAACTTATGATTCAACAACAGATAAGATTTCACAATTGACGGATGTATCAGAAGATATTATATTGACGCAGAGTAATTCTGCTAATGATAATGTATATCTCAAAAATGATCATCATGGTAATTATGTTTCATTTACTGATAATGACAGTCATTTACAGGCTTCATTAAATTCTGATCATTTACAAAGTGATAATGGTAATACAACATTCTTTCTAGTATCTAAAGTACCAAATGCAAATTCAGATAGTGCCATTAACTTTGGCTGGGTAGATAATAATGATAATAAAGTTAGATATCAGGTTCATTATATTTATAATGGAACAGTATATGTTGACTATGGAAAATCTAGTGAAGGAAGAATATCTAAACAATTAACTAATGAACAAATAATTACAATTAGTCGTGATATATCTATTTTTTCTTATAGAAAAAGTGGTACGGGTGCGAAAATGTGGATAAATGGAGAGTTAATTGTAACCGGATCGGATCTAACTGCTACATTACCTGCGAATAATGGTGGTAAATTTCAGCTTGGTGAAAGTGTTACAACTGATATATATGGATTATATATTTACAATAGAGCTTTTACTAATAATGAAATAGAAATTATGCATAATGAACTACTAAATAAATATGTTAAAAATGCAAATTTAAACAATAAAAGAATAATTAACCTATCCGAACCTGTTAATGATAACGATGCTGTTAACAAAAAATATGTAAATGATAACTTTTTGTTTGATGGCTATGAAGAAGGTATTGATATAAATAATAAATGGTTAATAAATGTTAGTTTACCATTTAGAGATCATCATGCAGCAAATAAAAAATATGTGGATGATAGCTCTTATAATAAAGATGAAATTGCAAACTATGAAGTAGATTTAACAAACCCTGATTTAACACTTACTGATGACTTAGCGGAAAGGTTAATTAATTTGTTAATTAGTTTGTCCATTTCATTTAATTACACAATTACAACTGATTTAACTGATTCAGTACAAATATTTAGTTGCATGGATAATAGTGATGTTGGTTTAAATATTACTTTTAATAGAAACATCTTAGTAATTCAAATTAGAAAAAATTCCTCAACCATTGATGGCTATAATTTTGTTTCGTTAAAGGATATTAATTACAGATTTGCCATTGTATATGATATAAGCTTAAACAGAGCTGTTCTTTATGTATCAAGAGATGATGCATTGAATAAAAATAGTTATGTTAGATCATTTAACAACGTCACTAATTTATTTCCTACAACTACAGGAAATACAATAATTAATACCAATGTTGAAAGGAATTTAAATTCAATTAATGTTCATTATGGTAATCTATTCAATAGTAATAGTTTTTCAAAAGAAATTTATTATACAAATCAAACTGGCTCACCTTATGAAATAGTAAGTAAGGGATATGTTGATTCAAAATGTCATGTAACAATATGGGCGGAAGAAAAAGGTTCATTAGATTCTACTGAGGAAGCAGAATTTAGTTGGGGAAATGGTGGGAATAATCATGGAAATTGTGGATATACTTGTTTAGCTGATGGTAAAATTTTAAGAATGGGTGTTTCGAGTGTTACAACTGATCATACACAAACTGGAATATTTACTGTTGCAATATTGCATAATGGTATTGTAACTCAACATAGAGTTACTAAACCAGCAAATGAACCAGGTGTTATTACTTTTTTAAATCCTCTTGAATTTGTTAGAGGTGATGTTATTAACTTTAAAAGTATGACAAGTGCTTCAGCAGCTGATCAAACTGTAGTGAATGCTTTATTAGAATATGATTTATAAATTTAAAAATAATTTAAAAATAAAATTATATACTCTAATATAGGCAAATATGAATCATACTAATATTTCTGATTTTGACTCCAAAAATTTTGAACCATATACAAAATATGGTAATGCTACAAAATATTATACTGCAAAATATCATTATGGTAATGAATCTGATAAATTAGTAGTTGTATGTGATGTAAATATTACTAAATATGCTAGAGTTAATGAAGAATATAGTACAATCAATATTGAAATTGAAAAAGGTGATGAGTTATATAATTTTTGTAAGTGTTGATAGAAATCTAGTAAAATGTGTCAAATTTAGTAAAGGTACTGAGTTTAAAGAGTTAGTTAATAAGTATAAGACCAAATCTGGAGATACAAAATACTCTATATCTCTTAAATTTTATGTGGACTCAATCGCTGTAAAAGAAGGCAAAAAAGTAATTAATATCAAAAAAGCATCTGATTTAAAAGAGTATTTTACTGCAGATAGTGAATTAACTTTAGTTTTTTCAAATCCTTACGCTTATTCTACTAAAAAATATTGTGGTAATTCATTAATACTTAATTGTATTAAAGTAAACAAAATAGGTAACAGTAAGAGTAATTTTATTGAACTTTTAAATTTTATATAAAAAATTTTAAATATGATATAAAAAATTTTGAAACCTTATTTTTACATGCTTTTTAATATAAAATTAAGAAGCGTAAAATTAGCTAAGAATAAAATCTATAATATTAATATATAGTATGGGACAAAAAGCTGACTCATACAAACCAACATATTCTGAGCTACTTAAAATGCTTACTGAAGAAAAAGATAAAAACATAAAACTTAAAGAAAAACTTAAAGAAAAAAATAAAAAACCTAAAAAATATAAGAAACCAAAAATAGTTAAAGGCAATATAGAAGCTACGTATGCATTTAATAAAAAGGATATAGAATTGAAAATCGATTTAAGAGATCATGAAAAGAGTATTGTACCTGATATTGATTTACTTAAATTTTATGACAAAAACAATTTAAATGAACTACAAGAAATAGGTGATGAGATTGTTGCAGCTAATTTACCTGAGCTGCCAAAATTACCTTATTCTGCATCTGTTGTTAGAGACAGAATAAAAAAGTTTTTGAGTGAAAATCTACCAAAAACTTCTAAAATATATTTTACGAAAACAAGTGCTTACTTAAATACAAGCGCTAAAGTTGTGTATACTGCTGAAAAATCAAATACTAATCAGTTAATATTTGATCTAGATACGGCGTTATATATGTTTGATAAGTTTGTTGGTGATGATTTAAAACCTGATTACTCTATCACAAACTCTAACGCTATTTATCTAGGTTGTAGTAAAATAACGGTCAACATACATGAATATACTATTATTAAAGGAGGTAGCTATTCTGAATTACCAAATTTTGTTGCAAAAAAGAAGTGTTGCATTAACATTAAAAATAATGATGATAAGTGCTTTATGTGGTGTATATTAGCACATTTACATCCTGCAGACTATCATCAAGAGCGTATTAGTCACTATAAAAAGTATGTAGATGAACTAAATTTTGATGGAATAGATTTTCCTGTTTCTACTAAGCAAATATCTAAATTTGAAAAACAAAACAAAATAGCTGTTAATGTATTTAGCTTTGACAAACAAATATTTCCACTCTTTGTAACTAAAAATAAAGAATTTCAAAAGATCAACCTTTTCTATTATAATAATCATTACTCATTAATCAAAAATTTTAGCAAATTTATGAATAATTATGAAACTACACATAAAACAATATATTATTGTGATAACTGCTTGCAAAATTTTTATGATAAAACTAAATATGATGAACATGATTGTGACTGCAATATTGTGCAGAGAATTAATATGCCAAAAGAATATTCAAAGATTTATTTTACAAATAATAAAAATATTGTTGAGCAACCATTTATAATCTATGCTGATTTTGAATGTATAATTAGCAGTAAATCTAATGAACATCTACCATGTGGTGTCGGAATGAAGCTAATTTGTAGAACTCCTGATAAAGAAATAAACAAAAAATATACTAGGGATGCATTTATTTACAGGGGTGAGGATTGCGTTGATGTATTTTTGACGGTTTTAATACAGTATAGAAAAAGGATACAAGAGATAATTAAAAATAAAAAGCCATTAGTTTATACACAAGAAGAAAATATGCAGTTTAAATATGCTAATGTTTGCTATATTTGTAATAAACCTTTTGATGATAGCAAAAATTTAAAAAAAGTAAAAGATCACTGTCATATTAGTAGTAGATATAGAGGTGCGGCGCATAGTATTTGTAATTTAAGGTTAACTAATACTAGCTTTAATAATAAGTTCTTCATACCTGTGGTTTTTCATAACCTTAAAAACTATGATGCTCATCTAATAATGCAAAAGATTGGTAACTATACAAGTGAAATAAGTTGCATACCTACGACTAGTGAGAAGTATATTAGTTTTTCAATGTTTGAGAGTGATCAATTGCGATTTATTGATAGTTATGCATTTATGGCTGCATCTTTAGATGCATTATCTTCTGGTTTACATGAATTTAATTACTTAAAATCTGAGTTTGTGAAGCATGAGTTATTAATTAAAAAGGGTGTTTATCCTTATGAATACATGGACTCTTTTGAAAAGTTTGATGAGAGGGGATTGCCTGATAAAGATGCTTTTTATTCTAAGTTAACTAATAAAAATATTAGTGATGAAGATTATGAGCGTGCTTTAAACATATTTAAAGAATTTGATTGTAAAACTCTTGGTGATTATCATGATTTATACTTAAAAACTGATGTATTATTACTTGCTGATGTTTTTGAAACATTTAGAACTCATTGTTTAAACATATATAAATTAGATCCTGCGCGATATTTTACTCTACCTGGATTTAGCTTTGATGCAATGTTAAAATATACAGGCATTAAATTAGATTTATTTAGTGATGTTAACATGTATTTGATGGTTGAAAAGGGTATTCGTGGTGGCATTTCTCAGGCATTTCATGGTTATGCAAAGGCAAATAATTGTAATTTAAAGGATTTTGATAAAACAAAAGAAAGAAGTTATTTAGCATATTTAGATGCAAACAATCTTTATGGTTGGGCAATGAGTCAAAAATTACCTGCAAGTGAGTTTGTTTGGTCAAGTGAAAGTGAATATTATAGCTTAAAAAATCATAAAGATTATGGATTTATTTTAGAAGTTGACTTAGAATATCCTAAAGAATTACATGATTATCATAATGATTTCCCTCTCGCTCCTGAGAAAATTACTGTAAATGAAGGTATGTTAAGTGATTATAATAAGCAATTTGGTAATAAGATTTTTACTGAAAAACTAATACCAAGCTTATATAATAAAGAAAAATATGTTATTCACTATAAGCTGTTAGATTTATATCTAGATTTAGGATTAAAACTCACTAAAATTCATAGAGTTCTTATGTTTAAAGAAAGTAATTTTATGAGTAAATACATTAACTTAAATACTCAATTGCTTGCTAAATCTAAAACTAATTTTGAGAAAAATCTATATAAATTGATGAATAATAGTGTGTTTGGTAAAACAATGGAAAATATTAGAAAACGTGTTGATTTTAATTTAGTAGCTGATGAGTGGAAAAGAGATAGATTAACTAGAAAAACAACTTATGACTCAACAACTATATTTAATGAAAGTTTGGTTGGTATTAAGCTAAAAAAGAGCGTTTTAAAATTAGATAAACCCATCTATTTAGGGTTTTGCATATTAGATTTGAGTAAATATCACATGTATGATTTTCATTATAACTTTATGAAAAAAGAAATTAATGACATAAAAGTAATGTATAGTGATACTGATTCTATGGTTTATCACATTAAAGGCGTCAATTATTATAAGTTTTTGATTGAGCACTCTGATAGATTTGACTTAAGTGATATGAAACATCCTAAGCTGCATAGTGATGTAAATAAAAAAGTAATTGGTAAATTTAAAGATGAGCTTGGTGATAAAGTTATGAGTGAATTTATTGGATTAAAAAGCAAAATGTATTCTTATAAAACAAATATGGATGAATCATCTAAAGCAAAAGGCATTAATAAAACATCAATGCATGCGCTAACATTTGATATATTTAAAAAAATTCAAGAAAATCAAAATAAAAATATAGTTAAAGTAACAAATTTAGTAAGTAAAAAACATAAGATCTATACAAGTAAAAGTGAGAAGGCAGCATTAAGTTGCTATAATGATAAGATTTACATGTTAGATGCTATAAATAGATTAAGTTATGGAAACTATAAAATTATTTTAGAATAAAATTATCTTAATTAATATAGAGTAATGGAATTTGCTAAAACTCTAAAGTTGTGTGATATTAAAAATACTAGCGATGTAGTAGTTGATAAAACGTTTATGATGATCTCGTATTGCATGAATAATAAGATCCCTTTAATAAAATATGATGTAGATTTTCGTGATAAACATACTAAAATTAAAGCTTCTAGGTTTAATAAATTACCAATTAAAGATAATATGGAGAGATATAAAGAAGTGATGTATAATATATATAAGAACAATAAAAAATGTTGTAAAAAATGTAATAGCGACTATATTATCTCTGTTGTTGAGGGTTTACAAACTTGCAAAGTGTGTGGGAAATCAATTGATTTATATATCGAGGAGAGTGTGAATAGTCACAAAATTATTTATAAAAAGTCATTACATTTCAAAAATAAATTAAATGAATTACAACATAAAAATGGATTACCTGAATGGGTATTTGAAATTGTTTCTAATGAAGTTGTAAATAAAAAATTAATTATCTCTAAGCTAACAATACAAAGTATCAAAGATATTTTAAAACATAAAAAGTTAATAAAATATAGTAATTTTGCTTATAATATTTTATGTAAAATAAATAAAAATAAAGAATTTTCAACTAATAATGACATGAGTAAAATGATTGAATTGTTTGATCAATTAAATATTACAAACACAATTAACTATTGGATTTTAATTAAAAAACTTCTTGAACATTTTAAATTAAATAATATAGCATCAAAAATATCTGATGTGAAAAATAAAAATAATTTAACATATAAGAGGGTTAGTAGTTATGTAAATAAAAATGTATAAAATGTAAAATGTATTAATATAGAAAAAGATAATTTGATTTTTAACTATATATTTTAAAAATGAAATATATAGCCTTGAATTTCATCTCAAGCTTGCTGGCTCCTCCACTTCTATTCGTGCTGCCATCTTCCTGCAAAACACATTACATGCACTACATGTTCATCACATATCATAACACTTCAAGGATATTACTACAGCTTCTAATTTCGCGTGAGCGAAGTTAGATAGGGATAGTTTTTGAGGTAACTTGTGAAAAAACTTGCTCTGAATAAAGGTAACTACTATTACATTTTGTAAAGTTCAGGAAAACAAAAACTGAATTTGTTTTTACTTTTGGTTGCTTTTTTAGTTGCTTTTAGCTTAATTTTTGCGTTAGCGAAAATTAGGGTAAAAGCGATGTGAAAAGTGAGCAAAAGTGAAAAAAAAATGCAGTTTTTGGTGTCCTGAACTGTACAAAATGTAATANTATCATAACACTTCAAGCATATTACTACAGCTTCTAATTTCGCGTGAGCGAAGTTAGATAGGGATAGTTTTTGAGGTAACTTGTGAAAAAACTTGCTCTGAATAAAGGTAACTACTATTACATTTTGTAAAGTTCAGGAAAACAAAAACTGAATTTGTTTTTACTTTTGGTTGCTTTTTTAGTTGCTTTTAGCTTAATTTTTGCGTTAGCGAAAATTAGGGTAAAAGCGATGTGAAAAGTGAGCAAAAGTGAAAAAAAAATGCAGTTTTTGGTGTCCTGAACTGTACAAAATGTAATAGTAGTAGAGTCGATTAAATCGTGCGCCAGGGTACCGACAGGTTGGATATCTTTTTTTCTATCATAGAGCGTGGCACCAGACTCACGTATATGGCCAGCCTGTCAATTTTTATGAGAAGGAGAATAGATTATCTTCACTTTGCTCTTCTATTGTTCTATAGTATACATGTGTCTAGTTTTCGAGTGTTTCGACATATCTATATCATGTCTATATCTATATCTGAATCTATATCAATTAGGTTGAAGTGATTATGGTGATTAGCAAGTTTAAGGAAGGGCAAGGAAGGGAGGATTTTTCTTCTGTTCTTCGGCAAATCCCACAAACCCCATCTCCAGACCAAGTGCCTCAGGGACGCCATTTGATACTTTCAATATTTTGTTGATATAGCAGAATTCTAATTGTTTGGACTAGTTTTTATAACTTGTAGTATTAAATAAAAATAATAAAGCCACGAATGCTTTAAAAGCCTGGCGTGCTTGTCCATTGTTTGCTTATTTTAAACCTGTTGTCCGTTGTTTGTTGTCCACTGCCCATGTTTGATTAAAAAAGACAGGGTGTTTGTTTTCCTTAAAGGCAGGAAAAAGTTAAATTTTTTTTAATTACTAAGTAATTTGTGTAATGCAGTGCAATTCGTTATCTGAAAAAAAATTGTGGACAAAAGCAGATTAAATACAGTTTTAGGAAAGTGATAAGTTTTCCCCCTCCACCCCTTTTGCTCAGCTCTTTTTACCTTCACCCATCATTGTTGTTGTTTGTGCCACTCTTAAGCCTGGTGCTGAGAATTCTGTGCTGGCCAATATCCAACTCGAATAATGAACTGAGCAGCACTGTTTATGCCCAAATAACATCCGTCTGAACGAGGACAAAGTCAGATTGCAGAGACTAACAAGTGTAAAGAGCCAGGTCATGGTTTGAGCTCAGAAACAAGAGCTGTGACCCAAATGACCTAACAAGAGAGATGGTATTTAGAGAGTAGCCTTGGCGCAGCAGTCAAGAAAACCAAAGTGTGATATTCAACAAGACAGTTGACTGCACAGAGATTGATAACATAATTTGGTTACTGAGAGAAAGCTTGTTGGTCCAAGTGAAGTCTTAGACATGAGCAGGGTATGGAAACCTACTCGCATGGACGAAGAACAAACTCGAAAGTTTATACGACTTCTTGCAGCTGAAGAAGTTCTTTGGAACTCGAAAGTTACCCGAAAATTAAGCAACATGAAACCAAAACGAGAAGCACGTCTTCGCATTGCAGCTGCTATGAATATTAAGGGATTGACAGGTAGGTGCACTGCTTGTCTTTGTAAAATTTAAAGTTAAATTGCAGGGTTAATGATACTAACACAAGGTTGATAGTGCTGTGTTGGAAGGGAGTATTTTTCATAAATATTTCCTGGTGTCTTTAAACAAGTCAGCGCAACTTTACTGTCTTCAGAATTACAAGTTGTTACTCACTGTCGATCAGATAATGGCAAATCGTGCTTTCTGCTAGTGAATCATACTCTCTGCACCAACAAAGACATTTATTTTTAACTCTCATAAGCTTAGCGCCACCACCAGGCAGTGAAATAGAAATATTCAAAAACTGCTTCTCGGAGGTGCTGTCATTATCAATAGGGTACTGTATGAACTGTAGATTAATTAAACTAAATTTATTAACATGGCACAATATTTATGACAAAACAATATTAAACTTTATTTTGGGATTTTTAGTAATTTTTCCTGTAGCTGTAAGACTAAAGCAAAAAATTTGTGACGTGCTGTGGGGAAATGGATTCCGAGTTTAAGTGAATTTTGATTAATGTTGACATTTTTTATAAAAGTTTTTTATGTCTGAAAAGTGTATTTAAATATTAATATAGATTCAGAAACATATATAGTAAATAAAATTGTAATATATTTATTATCTAACCCAAGCAATGAAATTTTTGTTAGTTGTATTGTATTCTTTTACATTTGTTTTTCTTGCCGTTTGTCCAGAGGGACACAATAGAAATAATTTTAAAGACTTCTGTTATCTTCGGTAAAGATATTTATTCAACTAATAATAATTATTATTTACATTAACTGTTGTTATTTTTCCTAAAAAACAAACAGATGACAAAGCAGTGTTTTCAGAATTTCAACTTTTTTTCCTTTACGTGTCATTTTACCCCAGTTCATAGAAACAGACAGTGCCTAGAAATTGATGTATTTTTGCTCACTTTTGTTCAAGGAAAGTGCTTGAGTCACAATCAATGTGTTAAAAAATAAATAAATAAAAATTTAAAATTAGGGACTAACAACAGGAATAAAATCTAATGGCAGAAACAACAATTTTTTATATTTTAGCTTTTTTTTTATTTGTGGTGTCAACAATAAAGGAAAAGAAACAGATTTTGCCTGGCATTGCTTACAAGTACCTTGACATTTTTGCAAAAGTTTTGATTTTTTTTCTCACAGATTTATGGAGTAGTTCAAATTGACTCCAATTTTAGAATATATTTATTTCTGATAAACTTTTTTTTTTCAAAACGTATTTGAAAAATGGCACAATATTTACTCCAAGACCTGTCAGTTAGAAAAAACATAAAAAACTCAAAGGTGCCAAAATCAAACCTTACTGGACCTTGCCTAATGACAATGTCTTGTAAATCATGGGGTCAAATATTCAGATTAAATGGCCAATGCCTTAAGGCTTTGAAGGTGGGATGTGTGTGTGGGGAAGAGGGGGGGCTTAAAGCCTGTTGAAATTGATTTTTCTAAAATTTGTTGTGAGCTCCTATTAAAAGAGCTTAGTTTTATTTATTGTGTTGCAGTCACTGCAAAGAACATGCTTACAAATAGTTTTGGGTTGTTGTAGTGAACATATTTGTATTTCCTCTTATCTGACTCTGTTTGTTTGATTGTACAAACTTGTTGAGCTAAAATTTATACTAAATGAAAGTCACTAAGCCTTGGACCCTAAGGCTGCTGGCATAATCTGTCTTGGGAGACAATGGGGTTCTGTGCCGTGTTCCAGGCTGTTGTTGAGTTGCAGTGCTTGCTGTGGGTGTACAGTCCAAAGCTGGAATGGCAGGCTTTGTTACAGTTGCTGCATGTAAAAATTGCACCAGGCTCTGTCAGTGCTGATGCTGCCATCTGGACACCCTCCTTTCATCCCACTGCAACTCTCTCCTCTCTTCACTCTTCTGGATGCTGACCTTCACCACTGCCTTCCAGCTGCTTTGGTTTGTTGCACTGGTTCCAATACTGCTGAGTTGATGTAACCTTCCTAAAAAATGTAAAACACTTCTTCTGGCAGACCTGTAGCCAGCAGCAATGACTCTATACATAATCTTCTTGGGTATCTGCCCATCTTCCATTGACCTGACATGGCCAAGCCAATGTAGGTGCTGGTAGGAGAGCAATGCAAATATGCTTTGGATGCTTGCCTGTTCAAGGACGGTCCTGTTGGTGATCATGCTGTGTGAAGCTCAAGATCATTTTGAGGTTGTGCAGGTAGAAGATGTTGAGTCTGCTCTTACTAGGAGTAAAGGGCCCATGATTCACTGCCATAGAGCAGTGTGGTGAGCACATGGGCTTGGTAGACCTGCATCTTGGTGTTGGTGGTCAGCATAATGTTGTTTCAGACCATTTTTGCCAAGCAAGTCATGACTGTCACTGCTTTGCTGATATGCTTGTTGAGCACAGCATCCAAGGAGAGGTTGCTGAGTTGGTTGAGGTAAGGTATGTGAAACCCTCCACAACCTACAGGGTGAAGTTGCTAGTGGAGATACTCCAGGTACTGCTCACATTTGGCCCATCTTATTAACCTTCTTGTGGCAGACAGTCAACCCAAACCCTCTGTATGGATCCTCAAGGGAATTGATAAGTCAAAAAAGCGTCTTGAGTGTCTTGAGTGTCATCAGAGCTCCATCATCAGCAACTAGCACCTTGTATGAGAGCCTGATGCACTTAGGTCTTTGCATGGGGATAAGCAAGGTTGGGGAGTGTGTCATTGTTTCTAGTGTGGAGGTACACCTTCCCCTGAGTGCTTGAAGGCATATTACTGCAGTAAAGAGAAGAAGATGCCAAAGAGTGTTAGCATGAGGATGAAGAATTGTTTCACTCTGCTCCTGATTGGGAATGGTTTTGAGGATTACACATCATACTAGACAGTGCACCACATTTCATTGTGGTTGGATGTAAACATCTTGGGGAGCTAGGAAAGGTCATCTAACCCTCTGTAAAAGAGTGAACAGGTCTTTCCTGGTGACCTATTGACCAGCTTTTGTAGGTTTAATGAATTGCATATATAATGACCATTTCTGTTCTTGAGACTTCTCTTGGAGGTGTTGTATGAAGAAGATCATGTTGACTGAGGATATTCCAATTCTAAACCCACACTGTGTCACAGGGTATATGTGCTCAGCAAGTGGCTACAAGCTGTTAATCACTATGTGGCAAAGACCTTTCCAACAGTGCTGAGGATGGAAACTCTTCAGTAATTGTTTGAGTCACTGTGATCCCCCTTATTCTTGTAGTGGAGCAGAATAGTCTTTTTTCTTGCATCAGTCATTTCAGGTGTGATGTTATCTTTTCGAGGACCTTTTCTGTTGACAGATGAGTTGATCACTTTGATCAGTTCCTCCCCTAAAGGTGGGTTGCTCATCCATTCAAGCTCATCCATGGTAGACAGTGATTATGTTCTCATGTGCATAGAGCTTCTGATAATGTTTACTTACACTTCCATCTACTTGTTCCAGCCAATTATGAGAGTGATAATTTTTTATTTTTGTGGAGCAATCTTGTTTAAACTTGGATTGCAGGCCTTCTTCATGCCATCATACATGTCATGGATGTTGTCATAGCCAGCAAAGAGTTTTATGCTCTGACAGAGGTTTAGCCAGTACTCATTGGTACAGCATTGAGAAATTTGTTGGCTAGTCTTCCCAAGTGCAAAGGGTCCCTTTACAGAGGGCTCTTTGTATTCAAAGGGCATGGTTTTCGAAGACTTAATTGCTAGCACTAGTTCAGCAATTCCTTCTTGTAACAAGTATGTGTTCTGCCTCTCTCTTGCCAAAGATGTCCATGGCAGAGTTATAGGCAGTGACAGTGGAGTGCTAGTGGAGCATGAATGCAGAAACCTTGAAGACCCTGAAATACAGCTTAATGAAACAAAAAACTAGGAAAACTTTTCATGAGTGGTCAAAGATTAAGAGAGTATATTCTAATCAAGGTAGGATGATGTAATTACACACTGTCAGGCAATACCAGCTGCCCTTTTTTAGAACCTTCGGAATTGGACCTAGAGGGGGTCTCTGAGACAGAAATCAGTCTTTCAATGGCTATTGCTCAAGCTAGCACATAAAAAGGCAACTTAATTGAGTCATTTTGCTTTGGCTGTTACAGGAACAAGTCCAGAAGTGGCTGAGTCATTGCTCAATTGGCAGAGTTAAGTGTCAGGGGTTAGATCAGGAATATAGGTGGGATTTGTACAATGAGAATGTTAGATTCCACTAGCATAACCATTGGGAAATATGTTTGGCCACGTCATTAACAAATAGGAAAAAAATCTATTGTGAAGAAATGTTTCCCTTGCATATCAAAGTCACTACACTTCATTTTTTCTTTCATTCACATAGCTGCCTTCATGCAAGGCATTGGCTTCTTTTTCATAAATGGATGTTGCCTTTGACAGATACTGATTCACTAGGGCTGAAGTGGTTGTTTCATACATGGAGAGACCATTCCCTTTTAAGATATTGACACATCATCCTGTTTTTGGTCTTCTGTCCAGATGCAGGGTTCTTGTTTAAAGGCTAAAGATGACAGCATTTGTGAGACCACCTTGTCATATTGCATGACAACACCATCAGCTTCCTTTTTAGAAGCAAGTCAGAAGTGATTACTAGACTGGACCTGATCATCACTGTCAGCATCTTGTTTGAGATGTGATCTGATCACTTGCCAAGGAGTACTCTCTAGATATGGCAACCAAAACATCAGTGCAGTTGGAGTCTGCTGTTTTCATTGACCTTCTTACTGAAACATATGTGAAGACTGAAGAAATAAGAGGATCAGCTAGTTTCACTTTGATGTTAAGGGAAATCCAAGATGATCTGAAATTTCTTGATTGATTCAGGATTGCTTTAACCAATCTCTGTGTATTTCCTTTGAGCCATCTAGGTTTATGTTAATTGCTACACAAAGGTATATCAATTTGTCAACATATGGGGTGATGTTGCTGCAGTATGAGGTGGTTGTGGCAGATGTATCATTGACCACTATGTATGCACCATGTATATCAGTCATGCCTAGGTGGATGATTAGGCTATAGCTTTCTGAAACATTCTGAAGAGCGTCCAGCATGAATTTGGTATCTTTGTGGGAAAGCAGGTATGGTAATGGCACCCACATACTCACTCACATTACTCATTTGTTTCAACATAGTCAACATTCAGTTTCATTTTATTGTTGCAGAATGTGTGCTATTCTCAGATCAAACTTTCAGTTCAGAGGCTAACGAGACCAGGTGATAGAGGGCAGCTTTAGTATAATCCCACTGGGATTCCAAAAAGCTCAATTACTTGACCTTTCCAGTATAGATAATCATTTGCATATATGGGTCCTCTATGATGTGGCATGTCTTAGTTGCAACATAATAGCTGTAGCTTGTCAAACAGCAACAAATGGATAATGCTATCAAAAATCTTTTTGTTTACCCATTTGACAGAATATTTGAGAGCTGGGAAAGTTAGGTACCACCAGCTGTACGTCTGTGTATAATGAGTTTGAGGATGCTTCTAAAAGGTACAGTTGGTTGATAACTGTTGGATTTCCCAAATGCCTCTATTGATGCTTTGTGTTTAATTTCTGCTAGCACATCCAATGGGTCTCCTGAGATAGCACTGGTAACCATGCATTTGAAGGTGTTTGCTGTTTCAGGCAACTGGAGAGAGTTTGAGGTTGGTCAGATAGAGCAGCATTTCTTTTTAAGCACTCTGAATTTCAGGCATGTGTTGCAGAGGACTATCCAATGGTGAGTGGCAAAGACTGCACTGAAGCAATGGTAATCTATGACCCAGTTCCTGGTCCAGTTGTAAATTAGCACATAGTCTACCCTGTTACATGCATTGCTAGTGCAGCTTATCCATGTCATCTTTTGGGAGATCTTTTCAAACAAGGAGTGCATTGGACAAAGGTTGTGTTGGATACAGAAGTCAATTAAACAGTACATCATTAGGGTCTCACCACCTAGTGAAGGAGTTTGGTGAGACCATCATCAAGGCAGTGCTATTTCTGGCTTGGGGTTGTGCTTTTCCCATTAGCATCATACTGGCTTGAGTACCCAGGGGGCCTCAGATGCATGACAGTGTCATTGTTAGCTCATTGATTGTCATGTATATTTGAAGAGGATTTTGGTGTAAGATAATCCAGTATGTCACCCTTCCACTGGATTGGTTACCATCATTTGTCCTGTTGTGTGTTATACTGGAGTTGACCTTTTCCACTCCCATTGACGTTGACCATCTAGCATTCACTGCAGGCATACCTGCAGGCATACCTGCAGGCATTTCTAGTTCTAGTTTAACCAAGTGCCCATATTTGCTGTTGGGTCTAGTTATTTATGCCATCAGGCACCAGGATGCCAGGGAGAGCCTGTAGGGATATAGTACTGCAGCCAGGTGCAAACACATTACTGATTCCTATGGAGATGTGGACCAACCCCAAAACCTCTCTCCACCACATTATTTGAAAGAAAATCTTAAAAAGGTTTTACAGTCAAAATCAGTATCAGTTTTCTGGCTGAGTTTGGATCTAGCCTTGCTTTTGTATCAATACCTAAAACTACCTCATAAGGAGGAAAGCTATCATCATTTTTTTCTTTTCTTAAAATGGTAAACTTGGTATGAAGATAGATTTGGTAGCTGTATATTTACTTCACTGTTGTCTTTCTCTTTCACATAAACTTTGGTGACTTGGAATGTAGTTTTTAATAATTTATTAGCAAATAGGTATTTGATGTTACCTTTTATTTGGCAATTTATTTGGCAAAATAAATTTCTTAATTCCTTTGATATTATCATTTGAATTCAATCTGTTAAGTGGATCCATACTTATAATGTCTGAATTCTGGGATTATTAAATTTTACTTCTCACAGGGGTGATCCATGCTAAATTGTTAACTTGAAACAAGCCAAGTTTTTATGTATTGAAGCTTCAAATTAAATGTGTCATCTATTGCATAATGAGAAAGAAAAACAGAGCCTCAATAACAGGTCAGGATCTTCACAAAATTTCTTACTGCAAAGAAATTCCATAAAATTCCCTGCATGAAATTTTCATATTTCTTTTGTTAAAATTTGAATGACCAGCTCTATATATTTTTCAAAGTTCACATGTTGTTATTTTATACATTGCAGAGGTCTTTATGAGATAGCAAGCCAAGTTTTCATGCCCCAGGCTTTTAATTCAAAATGTGAACATCCTGCATAGTAGGAAAGGAAAGGAGATCTCCAGAAGAATTTCTCACCACAAAGAAACCTCATGCAAATTTACTACATGAATTTCTTACAGAAGTTATTATCAAACATAAAAATTTATGAACAGGGGTAACAAAACAGATAGAATCAGATTACGGTGGACAAGGTCACACCTGCCTCCAATTTCAGCCTCATTTTACAAAGAGGCTGAAATTGGAGATAAATGTGAACAGTCACAAGAGTATTAGGAAACATGTGATATGTGCTTTTTGTTTGACTTTTTTTACTTAAGTCTCTGTGCCAGCAGGTACAACATTTGAACACCTCCCTTCCACTGTTGTCAGTCTGTTGCTGGCCAGCATGCAGAATTCCAGGACCTTCAGCCAGCACCATTCTGCTCTACTTCCACCATTCTTTGCCACATTGTTTTTGGGTGCCCTCCTTTCTTCCTTCCTTCAGATAACCACCCAAGGGCCACTGCACAGCCATCCTGTTGATCCCTCCTCAGTACATGCCGAATCCAGTTCCATCTCCTTCTTCTCACCTCTTCACTAATCATCACTGTCCCTACCATATCAAGAACTGTCTGTTCGAGAAGTGCTGTTGCCATCATATCTTGAAGATTCTTTGAAGACACATGTTTTGAAAGGTTGTTCTCTGCATTACCCAGTCATCACTGGAAAGTGCTCTGTTGTTTCACCTTCATCAATGACTAAGCACTGAATACCCTCATAACGGATCTTGAACATTTGGACTAGTTTTGTGGAGATTCCATATTGATGCATGGTGATCCAAGACTATCTCAGTGAATGAAATTAAAGACCTTTTCAAATCCAACAAAGTGGATATACAATGTAGCATTCCATTTGTTGACTTGCTTCAAGATGTTCCTGAGGATGAATATCTGATGCAGAATTCCTCTGCCAACCTGAAAGCTAGCTTGTTCTTTTCTGAGTTATGAATTCACTCCTGACTGTATCCTGTTGATCAGGATCCTGCTGAGCACCTTGCTTGCCAATTGCAACATTGTAACTCTTCTATGACTGTACAGCTTTGCTTGGGAAGTCATTTGCTAATACCATGCCAATGAGGAAATGCTCATTAAGAGTGCAAGGCAAATAACAAAATTATTATCAGCTTCAGTTTCCCTGACTTTTATGCTGCAACAGACACTATCAACACTTTGTAAAATATTCGTTCACACTGCAATTTTCCCATTGTGTATAAAAACATGTGGCCTATCACAAAGTATGCTTTGAAGTACATACCACGATCTAGCCTCACCCTTTTCACAACTTACTCAGTCACAGTGTTATCCTGCTGAATGTTCAGAATGATAAGAGTACTATGGCTTGGATGCAAGCACTCTTAAACCTATGAATGATCAAGATTAATCACAGTCGACCAGATGAACCAGAAGATTCAGTTAAAGTCATAAATTATGGTGTGGTCAAATAAGACCATGGTTGAAAGGACATTATCTTAAACGAATCATTAGAGTAACAATGCCATAAAGCTATTATGCTAAAGTAACAACAAACTAATTAAGCTTGAATTTTGTTGATTTTTGTTGTATTATGTTAATTAATGAAAGTAGATAAAAAGGTACTGTATTTTTTCCAAAAATATTTAATAGTATATTACTGTGAAACGTTTTACTCAAACTTTTTCCATTTTAGAGGACCTTATTGATTGTAAAATTCGCTCTTTACGGTGCTCATATGCTACAGAATTACGGAGATTCTGCAAGTCACAGTTTGAGTCAGACTCAGTTGAGGACTGGTACATGCCACAATGGCTATATTTCGATATGCTTGATCCTATACTACGCCCTCACATTGCAGAGCAAGTATTTGGAAACTATGTGGTGAGTGATATATAATTTCACTCAGGCAAAACGTTACAGTTTACTTATATATTGGGTGATGCTAATCGTATTTAACGTAGTTTAACTTTGACAGTCATTAAGTAAGAAATCGTTAACTTCGTATAAGAAAGGTTCTGAGTGAAGTTAACCCAAATAGTATAACACTTGTTTCTCCATCAAAAATGACAGACTATTAAGTTTGTACAAGTTGTTCAGATATAGACTTGAGATAAGTTCGGACCAGTTTTATACACCCTTGCTTGGTAGAATACTGATTTTCTTTGTTGACTACAAAAGAACCAACAACATTGTTACAGGGAAACGACGGGGCGAAGTCATATTTATATATCACGCATCAAGCCAGACAGATTTTATGATTATTTATAAATATTTTCGAGATTACTCTCATCCTCAGATCTAAATGAAAAAATTAGAAAATAATAACATTCTACACAAGCATGTTCAAACTAGGTATAGTGGTTAGGGAACTAACAACAACTAAAACTTTATTGTTAGCGCCCTGCTCCTATATTCATCTTTGGTGTTTATGGTTGGTTTGATCTCCTCAATGAACAAAGCCCTCCAAGGTCTCTAAGTATTCCTGTCCCCTCGCTGAAGATTTCAAAATATCCACTTTTTCTAAGCCTGTGGAGCAGTTGCAACGTTTCGGGTGCTTTCTTACTGATGTAAACGGTTTCATGTATTCTTTAAAACGGGTGGTAAGATGACGGTTTGTTTGACCAACATAGCAGGCATCACATCCTGGACAAGATATATTGTGAACCACACCACTTTTCAAATCTTTTCCACGGGAGGTTTCAATGGTGGTAGCACAGTCTTGAGCTTCCGCAGTGTCATAACAACTGTGCAGGGAGCTTGTAGCTTATGCAAGGCACGTGCATAGTCCTCTGTACATTTTCCACGATATTGTACAAATATTATCTTCTTTCGTGGGATCTTTACTGTTCCACAATCAAAATCCTCCTTCTCTGTATTACCTAGTATTATCTTCCCCAGTGTTTCTTCAACAATGGGTTCATAGAACTCTGGTGGGTACTGGTGTCCTTCAAGAATCCTTTTTACCTTTTGGATACTGTCGTGAAAGTGACTCCATATACTACATGCACGAAATATCCTGCAGACAAAGCCTGAAACAACGGATCGTTTATATCGTTTCGGTGCAAGGGCATGGAAGTTCAGAATTAAACCAGTGTCTGTCGGTTTGTTAAACCACGTTGATGAAATTTGTTTTCCTTCGTGTATATTGAGCATATCTAAGAACGGAATTTTTCCATCAACCTCCCTTTCAATAGTAAACTTCAAATTCGGATAAATCTGGTTAATCTCCCTTAGTTTCTGCTCTACCATACACCGTTTAATCTCTCGAAAGATGTCATCCATATATCGATCATATAACTTAGAATATTTTTAATAATGGGATCAAATTGACTTAACCAGCCATTTGCAAAATGCGGTGCTGGGGGACTTCCCATCGCTAAGCCATCTATTTGCTTGTAATAGCCATCATGAGTAAGCATGATGACCTCACATGAAGCAATTTCAGCAAGTTCGATGAAGGTGTTTTTATCCACAGGTGGGATCTCGTATTTTCCATTGTATAAAAGGTCAGCACAAACTTTTATTGATTCCTTGACAGGACCATTTGTGTAAAGGGACGCTACATCAGAACTTATCAGCTCTTCACCTTCTTCCAGTTTGATTTTGCGAAGCGAATCACTTACTTTCTTTGTTGATGTATTATTCTGGCATTCTGTTACAACTGATAACCCTTCTGCTACCTGGACTGCTACCTTATGGTATGCAGAACCAGCATTGGTAGAACTAGTCGAACAGGTGTGTTGGCTTTGTTTACTTTCGCTAGTCCATATAATGTAGCTGGTTGACTACCTTGTAGTTTAAGAGCATTGAATAGATTTTCATCTATGCGATTTGTATCTCTTCATGCCCTTCAAAGCATCAGCCACTCGATCTTCTTCTTTCAAAACTGGATGTTTTGCGTTCTTTCTTGGCTTCTCGTATTTCTCAAACTGAGGTAGCTTGATGATGGAATCAAGCTTTGAGTGGTAAGCGTCCCTTTTCATGATGTATATACCGATACCCTTGTCAAATGGAACTGCCACCAAGTCGTTATCTTTTAAGTACCTTTTTGTCATCACAATCGTGATGATTTCATTTTCTTACATAATTTAAAGTCTTAATGTTAGTGTCCGTTATCATTTCCCCGTACACCTTATGTCTCTCACAATAATTAAGGAGACAATCTAACTCAGCAAAAATATCTTTACTGTCAAACTTATCCAGTACCGCATTTTTTGGACCAAGAGAGAGTGTTTTTATTACATAATCAGGGGGAGTGTTTTCCAATTCATATGCAATAACAGTGTTCTCAATAGTAAAAAGCGGCTGTTGCTGTTCTTTAGATAACATTAAAATATTTCTATTATGTGTTCTTGTTTGTTCCATTCGAAGTCTTTTCCTTTCTATTCGAGTGTATAATGCAGTTGACGGTATAAGTCTGTCAGAAACGTTGTTTATCAGCAGTATACTCTTTTCATGCACCTGTTCTAATTTTGATCGCAGATCATGCTTTGCTTTAACGATTTCTTTTACTAGCAGTTTCATTTGAAATTCTCGTACAGATCGATTGTTAATTCGATTGCAATTTTCCAAGAATTTCACATGGAGACTGTTTCTTTCTAGTTTATTAATCACTTTTTGATAGTGTAAAAACAACTTCCAACAGCTATTCCGTTGTAACTCCAGTGCCATCAGCCAAAATGATAAGAACATTGTGTGGCGACCAGTAATATAAATCACGCATCAAGCCAGACAGATTTTATAATTATTTATATATTTTTTCGATATTACTCTCATCCTCAGATCTAAATGAAAAAATTAGAAAGTAATAACATTCTACACAAGTATGTTCAAAGTAGGTATGGTGGTTAGGGAACTAACAACAACTAAAACTTTATTGTTAGCGTTGAAGTCATATTTATCAAGTTTTTTATTAGCATTCAAGTTTTTTGGCAAGATGGATGGAAGGTACATCTAGACACTCAGGATTTTAGTTTTTCTTAGTCCATGTAGAAACGTGAAGTTGAGTCAAGCAGACCTATGATGAGTAATGTGCATTACAACCCAATATATTTATTAATTATGTTAAGGGTTGTGATGATAAATAAAGCAACAACAACAACACATTTATTACTGTGGCATTAATCCTTTCTTTTGAACGGTTTGCCACAACTACTTTCACCAACTTTTCCCATAATTAACAAAAGCTAAATTTGAATTGGTCACGCTCAAATCATCCTTTACATCGTTTACCCAGACCTTTTGAGGTCGGCCCCAGATTACCTTTTCTATTTTATTTGAGATCTCATCTTCCTATTTAATATGATACACTTGACACCACTTTGAAAAGTCTGCGCAAGATAAAGTTCACTCCTACCCGTTTTCTACACATCGCACACAAAAATTTGCCGGATATATATAATGATAGATATGTGCTTGTATCAAAATACAAGCTTATCACTGCCTATTTTAACATTTGGCAAAAATCATCTCTTGTATTTCAATTTCATCTTTTAAACCCATAGCAAGCCAAGTTGTATGAGAGTGATTCTCCAAAAAAGAACCAAGGGTCTGAGTTGAGGCAGGCCGACGGGGATTACGAAGACCAAACAGAAAACGGGGACAGTGCAGACGAATATATGCAATATGTCGAAGAGCAGCAAGACCAAATAGCTAGAATGGTGGAGACTGTGAAGGAGAACTTTGAAAGAAAATTAGAAGAGAAAGCAACTAAATCAGTTTTGGAGGCATGTACAAAAGGAAACCTCTGGAACGCTTGGGGACGGCTATTACATCAGTTAAACTTGAACAGTTCAGTGAAAAAAACTGACCTTGAGGTAAAGTATATTTGTACCTCTTCAGTTTTTGGCAGGTGTGTGCAGTATTGGTACTTCATTGTTGTGCCACAGCACATGATTTGACAATGCGGTTTGTTGATTAGCTACTGTTAGAGTACATACTTTTTCCATGTTACTTCTATTTCATTTTCCGTCCAAATCTCCATTTCAACTTGAGGTTGGGTGTTCTTTTGCAAGACCCAAAGTTATGAGATAGTTGAAAATTCTTTGGGTATTTTGTAAAGTATTTACTGTTTATTTGTTTTCAAATTATGATTGATCATTTACAGTAATTACATGAGTTCTTCGTTAAAACACTTAGCAGTAGGATGCGGGTTACTGAATTTGCAGATGCAAATGAAATAATTTTACAGAGTGCACCAATTTGTCAAAATGAGTAAAATCTTAATTTTAACAATAATAACAGTAATAATTAATAACAGTATTTCCCCTTGATTATACTCAACAACATTTAATCAGTTAAAAACAATCAGGGAAGATTGAAAATCACCAGTAGCGATGACGTCTTTTGGTGGATTGCATCCTGATGGTGAAAAATTAGTGAAAAGTAAAAATCTTTGTTTTCCTCTGGTATACTGCTTTAAACATCATATCGAATGAACAATTAAAGATAATTTTGAAACCAAATCGTTCACTAAACTTTGAACTGTGTTGAAGATTATTTATTACCTCAACCAGTAAAGTCTAAAAGGATACAGTGAAGAGAAGTTAATTTCTAAATTGTTTTGCAAACATATGATGCATATGTAAAAGACTGGTGGCATGTTGCCTATACTATTACCATTGGCATTAGCGTAGATATCACCCCCATAAGGAAAATAGTGCTTGCAATACAATACAAAATCGAAAATCTTCGGGATAGGACAAAGTTCTATTGCAGACAGTTGCATCGTCGAGGGAGAGAAAGAACTTTGTTTTTTGAAGAATATTTACCATTAGGGATTTCGGATTATGCGCGATATCGTCAGCAAATTGCATCAGTATTGATATAGAGTGGCAAGTTCCTAGTGCCTCCGTTTTGTTTCCTGGACTATCCAAAGGAAAATCTGAAAGGCAAGCTACAACAATGCTTCAGGTCCTTGTGCAATGGACCCTGAATTACCAGCAGAAGGCTGAATTTGAAGCAAGCAAGAACCCCTCCTTTGCTTATTCTAATTGGGATTCTGAACAAATGGTCCAGTTTGTGTCATTAAAAATAACCCAGCAACATTTTGCGATGTTCACACTGAACTTTCTGAATGTGACCAGGGTGTTCAATACCATCCCACTATCTAGAAAGATGGCTCAGTATTGATATTTTATATTTGAACACATGGGAGGTCTATAATTGGACACTTCGAATACCAAAGGACACTCCTTTATAAAAATCCTTGAAATTTGCAGTAGTTAGATCCAACGAATGCGAAGCCCGTTAACGAAGAATAATCCTCAACCTACTCAGTATACTAACAAGTGCCCTTCAAAGCAAAGGACTGGTAACCTAAAGAAATGCAAAGTAACTGTAGGACCTATGAATGCTCGCTGGAAATGAAGTGCAATAAAAAATGAAAAACGATTGTAGCTGTAGGTTGTTTTTACTACTTCAGATGCAGTCGCCCAATACTACAAATTTCATCTTTACCTCCCTTTGGATCTTTTGATCATGTTCTCATTGTAAATGTTAAGACAACTGTTTCAAATCTTGTTGAGAACCCATTTTATCGTAAGGCTTTTTTGTTTGATTAGTCTGAGGAGATAGATTTCGTCAATTTCTTGGCGATATTTGATGGGATTCATTGTCAGCAAATCGGCTTTTGATCCTGATATTGATCCAGATATTGAGAGAAAGGAAGCACATGGGATGCCAGAAACTAAAGTGGTACCGTTAAAAGTTCATTTTCGTTAAATTGGTTTTTGCCAATTCTTCTCCAAATGATACTGGTGTTTCATTGCTGGATTTCTCTTCACAGACTAATCAGATTTTGGACAATGGCATTATAAGTCCAAGGTTGGTTGCAAGAGTTGTTCATGGTCCTGGTCTAGATTCGATTCGGATAGTTATATTAAGAGAATGTGCATCTGAGCCAGCTTTTTTGTAGTCTAACTTTGTCAATAGTTGCCTTTCAGAGTCTTGTTTTCCGTCGTCCTGGGAAATTGTTAGTGTTAACCCAGTCTTTGAAAATAAAGGGGATTTATCTGAGTCTGGCCAACATCAACCTGTAAGTCTTCACTCTGTCTTTAGTAAGGTCTTTGAACAACTTACCGATAATGCATTGGTGAAATTCTTGCAGAACCTAGGCCCTTTTATTGATGTTTAGTACTTATTTAGAGAATCTTGCCCCACCGATGACCTTTTGACTGTAATCATAGAACGTTTATAGATTTATGGGTAGGTCTTGTGAATGAGGTTTTATAACTCTAAATATGAGGCATTTAAGACATTTGATAGGGTGTGTCACTGGCTTCCTGTATAAGCTTTCTGGTTACCGGATCTGTGGAATGGTTTTGATGTGATTCAATCATTTCTGCGAGATCGCAAAATGGATGTCATAATGGATGGAATTACATGCGATGAAAATTTCATTAATGTTTGTGTTTCATGGAAAGTTGAGTCGCTATCTCCTGCTAAGATTAATGTACTATCATTCGACGTTAACCCTGGTGAGGTTGCCTTTCCACTTGAAAAGTCCGCAGCAGCGAGGCTGCTTTGTTTGTCATTTTCTCCAGGTGTTTCGTGGAGTTGTTATATTTAATCTGTTGGTAGTTCTGCTTCTGAAATGGTTGGTTCTTTGTATAGTACCAGAGCGCTTACATTTGAGACCACTTTGTATCTCTTTTAATCTTCCATTCTCCTTTGTATGGAGTACTTTTGTCATATCTGCACAAGTGCTTCTTTATCTCGTCTTGATGTTTTTGATTGAGTTCAGAAACGTGTTTGTAACTTGAAAAGTTTAAATCTTGTTGCTACTCTTTAATCTTTGTCTCTTCGACAATATGTAGCTTGTTTGAGTCTTTTCTATAGATATTACCATGGGACGTGTTCCAATGAGCTTTCTTTACTGGTACCACCTCAGTCTATTGCATTTTGTGTGATTCCTTTCGCCCAACATCTTCTTCCCTTTTCAGATGCTGCTCCTCGTTGTAATAAAGGATTCTATGAATGTAGGGTTTTTTCCCTCGAACAACAAGATTGTAAAATTCCCTTGTTTTGGAGTGCTTTTTGTATCCTGTGACTCGCAGGTTTTTAACTATAAAGTGAACTCTTACCTCTTGGCCAACGCTTCTTTTTTGTCGGTTTTTTATACCATGGATGGTTCTTAACTATTAAAAAGATATTTTGCCAGGTTTGAGGAAAGGTTTTAGTCCAATGACCTTCAGGTGTGAATTGCCACTGTAACCCCCGCCCCCAATAAAATGTTGCTAGACAGATCTGTAGACAAATTTCAATAATGAAATAAGTAATTTGTTGTGAATTTTATGTAAGAGCACAGAGTGCTTAGATACAGCTTCATAATATCCTGATTATTGTACTTTATGTCTTCTATTACAGATTTTGTGTTCTACATATTGAATTTGTGCTTTATGAATGATGTATTTACATTTTTAGTCATTAGCAAACCTTCAGGACAGCAATGAGGAAAATAATACGGCGACTGAATCATCTGCTTTGCCTCACAATGTTATCCTTCTGACCACAAACTGTCAGAATGGTAAGGAAAACTCTCAGGAAATTACAGCATATACCGTCGAGGCTTCAACAGATGGGAGTTCTTCTGTGTCGCTCCAACCGTTATATGGGAGTTCCGAAGCAAGTGAAGTCATGCAAATGGATGATAGGTCTTTCGGTAAACAAAACAATGAAGAGAGCTCATTAGCTCATAGTTCTGACCCTATTTTACAAGAGCCTGCTGTAAGTGTAAGCTCCAGCATGGTATTGGAACCTTTAGATGAACTTTCAGCTTTAGTTCAAGCAACGCAGGCGAATAATAATAAAGCATGCATTTCAAATCATGGAGCACAAAAGCACCCAAATCCAACTACGCAAGGTACAAATACGAAAGTCAAAATTGTTCGTGATGACAATTCGGACGAAACTTTTGGTGAATACTTATTACATATGCTTAAGTTTGTGAAGCCAGGGAAACGAAAACTGAAGTTGAAGCTTGAGATGCAAAAACTTGTAGCGAAGTATGCCAATAGTAGCTAATTGATGTTTTAAAGAAATGTTTGTTAGTAAAATTTGCTGAGTTTTATAAGACTGACAACGTTTTACGTTTTCGCTGGAATTAATTTATTTTCCCGAATGAAGAATATTTTACTCCAGTACCAATATCAGTGGGATTGGTATAGTTTAAATACATGCAACTAGTTATTCACCGATATGTTTTTCACAAAGGATCGGAACAAAATTGATCTGGTGTTTCTTCAATTACTTGCTTCAAGTTTCTTCATTACTATACAGTGTATTGAGAGCAGGTTTCGTCCGTTTACCCTATTTTGAGGCAGTCGTTTCCACCATTTGTAAATATTTGTTCAGATGTATTATATCATTTTTGAATATGAGTCATTGACTGTGATGCTTTCTTTGTGGTATCCCTTTTGAAGCCGGTTTAAAAGCCATGACAATTTCGGGATCACAATTTCACTACATATTTGGGACTTGATGTGAAAATGTTTTTCCTTGCTTTCTTTTGTTTTTTTATTTTCTACATCTGCTGGAAATTAAACATTTTATAAGAATAGGTTTTTACGGTTTCATAAATTTGCATGTATTTACGGAAATTTTATTTCGTGACTCCAGTAGACTTTGCGAAAAAACAAAGTTTTCTTCCAATAAAGTAAACGCAATTATCATAAATAAGTGCTTAGTTTTGTATAGCGTTAATTCATTTGAGTTAATATTTTCAATTTATGTTAACTTTATGTTTTCCTTACGTTTTTAACAAGGCTTAGCGTATTTTTTATTCAAGAGACAACAAGGCCCCCAACCCTTTCATGCTTTTAGGCAGTTTTGTACGCGAAATTTCTTTTTCCAAAATAAGGTGCTCTTTAAGCACTTAAATTGTTGAAGCATACAGTAGTGAGGCCGGAGGGCACCGTACCCAGGATAATGTCAAGTGACACTACGCGACTACATAGAAAACTCTAGTGTTAAAAGAACAGTATTCTTGAACAGTTTTTACCTGCTCTTTTGTACTTATTTTCTGTTTAAGACAGAGGATACAAAGATCAAAGACATTTGCCTATTGCTCGTCATTGGTAGTACTTGAAATGTGCTGGACGAACGTTCGTCGGTATTAATCTATCTATCTATCTATCTATCTATCTATCTATCTATCTATCTATCTATCTATCTATCTATCTATCTATCTATCTATTGTATGAGTATTGTTGTTTTCTGTTAAGCAGCATACTTAAAACAAATTTTTATGGAACTTTTAGGTAACCGTAACCAGGTCAACTCTTATCTCTTGGTTCAATTTCCCCCCGCTTTTCATCACAGTTATATGCACTTGGTGGCTTCAATATATTTTTTTGAACTAGGTTTGCATGTTTAATAGAGTCATCAGCTTGTCACTAAATTCACTGCTTCCCAGATATGTCAGCCTGACTATGTCCGATACATATCATGTTTCATTTTTAGTACAAAGGTTTGGAGATTTACCAGAGTCATATTTTCAAAAATCACTGCCCACTATTTATAAAAGGGGGGTCTTTGAATTAAGCGTACTTTTCGATTAAACGTATTTTCTGAACTCGAGAGAAATTCAACAGAATCAAATTTCTTTCTGAATGTGGGATAAAAAGAAGAGCTCCGTTTAACTTTGAATTTATTAACAAAACTTAACGTTGCCCGTTTAATTACTAAAAATAGCATTTAAAATGACAATAAATTTACAAGAAAGAACAAAAGTTAAAGCATTACCATGTATATCTTAAAAAAAACCAAAAACAACTTGATTTCAGAAATGCAAAACCTTTTCGATTGAAAACCATCTTTTAGTGCTACATGAGAAGGTCAATATGGAACATTCATGTGTAAATCAAAGGTTCTACATACATATAAATTTATATAAAACCCGTTACATTTCAGCGCATTCCTTGAGACATTGGCCCAAATTTGAATGTAGTGTGTCGTACTGCTCTTGCACTCAGACCGGGTTTGCACTACTCCATTCTGGACAATGCTTATCCAACACGTCAAACCTTTTTATTAGGATGAATGTACTTCGAGCTAACCAAGCTGCTTGAAGCCCTTAGATTTGACACATCTTGTGCACACAACACTAGTAGTAGAAGGCATCGTCTCGTTTTAATAAATATTCAAAGTACTAAAGTAACTCATGCCATTAAATTTTGAATAAACCATCATCATTTCTTTCCAGAAATTTATTACCGGAAAACTTGAAAGTGCAGGTCTGATACCAAATATTGTTGCACAATTATCTCCTGAGCTCTGTGCTCTTTTGCCCGTGAAACAAAAGCAGAAGCAGGCGGAGTCGTTCTAAAGACAAAATATATTCGCGATACTTGTAAAGCGCCCCCTTAAAAGATTCCTTTGGACATTCTCAAGAGGATAATTTATTATACATTGTCCTCCACTTTCAATAAATCTATCTTAACACAAACAAAATTCTCCCTTATTTTTTAAAGTTGCATAATTTTCTTGGCGTATTATTACAATGAGAATCAACTTGTATCTATTTATTGTTGCGATAATTTGTTATTCACAATTGATTTGTGATACACATCTCTTTAGCATTGCGAAGAGATAAATATGGAATACACGTGGTTAAATAAAGTATTGTCTTGACTGATGATTTCCAACAGATAAATAAAACTGGAAGAATAAAGATTTTATCACTAAGGAACAAATAGAGAGTGGTCACAAGTTTGTGATATATTACTTTTCTAATCTAACTTCTAATAAAACTTACTCCTTATTTATTTACAATTTATTTCACATCGTTAGTGTCTTTGTACAATATTATTTAATGTTAACATTTCAGATTCTTGAAAAATAAAGATATCTTAGGGACACTGGCACCTAATTAGTCTAGTTACGACCTCCTTGGAGTTGGTGCATGAGTTTTTTATACTGAGATTATGTCTCAAAGCAACGAAGTCCTTGTGCTTTCTATTCTATCTAATTATTGAAAATTCGCTGTTTCAGCCTATTAACTCCCACCACCACCTTATTTGGGCAAATTATACAAGCTGTTCTGTAATATTCGAGCAACTATTTCCACTTCTCTTTTGTGGGACCACTGCGGGCATTTAAATTCCAAAACGGAGAGCGAGGAAAAGTTTAGAAACATATTGTCACACCATATGATTTAGCATTTTACTTCTGGGCTCCAAGTAAAAGTTAAAACAAATAATCTTTAACGCTTAAGACATGGATTAATGTTTCAGTTTATTTAATAATTTATTTCAATAAGCAATGTGGCATTACATTGAATTGATATTAGAATGGAAGGAATTGCCACTCAAAACCATGAGGATTTTTTTGATTAACATAATACGATTAACAATACACAGCGCAAAAAGGCCCCGTGCACAGCCATCTCCAGTAAGTCTGCAAAGAATTGTTCAATTTTGGTCTTAAATTCTATAAAAATAGGTCAATGATATTTTAATGGACACAAATTGCAATGGTTATCCTTAAAAACTGACGATAAGAAATATTAATTCGGGAATCAGATAGCATTAAAATCACCTTTAATAGCGATGGCGAAGAGAGCAATGAAGAACCTGGGCCTCCTAAAGAGACCTACAAGGTCAGAGATACTTTCAATTCTGGAACTGCTTCAAAAGTCCAACCTCTTTGAGAAGGAACTGGTAGCGTCTCACTGTGAAATCAGTTAATTGTAATTTATTGTAGACAATATGATTTCGTTTATCCAAGAAATTTCTGAGAAGCCAACTTTTGTCGCTGACGAGAACATGGAATTGCTCCTTTTCAAGACGATCAGTTCCAAACAAAGTGAAAAAAACAGCTTCCTTGCATGATAATTATGATAGGGATTGGTATGGTACAATTTGTTTTAGAAAATGACGTACTTTGCACTATATTTCGTGAGTCCGTGTCTGAATGTTTTGAAGATTGATTAAACCATATGGATACCCTATCTATAAAATGTCCACACGTTTAATGAGAGATATTTTCTTATCAATCAATGTTACAACCCCAATGCAATCTATAACAAAATATATAACACAAAACTTGAGTAGGAATGTCAATATACCACATCCCCCATATTATGGGAAAAAAGTTCTTATTTGTAAAGCAGTTTTTCTCAACAATGACGATTCAGAAGAACGACACATTTGTGAATTGTAGGAGTTGTCCATATCCTCATTGAAATAACGCCTGTTTGGTACTTTCTGCCTTGTAGATCTTCTAGATATGAACTGTTCATCTGTTCTGTTCTCCTGTCTCTCCTCTATATTCACGCTTTCTTCTGTAACATGATCGTAGTCATAATCCTCATAGCCTGTCAACACATCCTTGTAGCCTTTGCAAAGTTGCTGCCACCTTATGTTCTCACTTTGCTCATTACTCATTTCTTTTGCTGGTTGTGTGAACCCTGCCATATGCAATTTTATGCCGTCTGGATGTCTCTTTATCAACTTTCCGTCCTTTAAGCGTTCAACTGTCACTATCCTACCGTCTTCTGATATTTCAATCACTTCGCACGTCTCCGGATGAAAATACGGATCAAACTTTGAACTTCTGCTTGTATTTCTTAACAAAACATAGTCACCATTTTGATATGTAGATTCCTTTCTGAACTTCGAAGCATTGATTTTCTCTCCTCTTTTTAATTTCTGTTTTTCGTCTTTTTCTCTTGCACTCTGGACTTGCTGTTCATTCACTGTAATGCAAGGAAATTTCTTTCTCACTCCATCACGAAATAGCATGGTTGAAGGTGCAATACCAGTAGTTGGATGAGGAGTATCTCTGTAATTGTCTAAGAGTTCCTGCAATGCTTCTTTCTCTGTTTTATGTTCATACCTGGCAATCTTCATTGTTTTACCTAGCGGTTTCATGAACGTTTCTGATGGGTTGGCTGCAGCATGGAAAGGTGGAATTTTCTGTGTATTTATACCCCTTTTTGCTGCAAACTCTTGCATTGCCTTGGAATTAAATGGCGGTCCATTGTCAGACAGCTGATTACAAGGATTGCCATATATATCATAGATATCAGCCATTGCTGGGATAACTTTGGCTGCTGCTGTTGATGTGACAAGTTTTGCTGCAGGATATCTTGAGGCTAGATCCTGTACAACAATGACATGCTTTGAAGATGGCATAGGGCCAAACAAATCCACTGCTACCGTCTCCCAGCATCTTTTAGGCACCTTGTGTGGAATTATTGGCTCACTAGTTTTCTTGTCCGAGAAGATATTACATTCATGACAATTTCTTATTGCCTCTTTTACTTTCTTTTGCAAGTCGTGGAAGAAGAAATGATATCTGAGTCTTCTTTCTAGGCCACAAATTCCTGGATGGCTACCCCGATGAGCTAATTCTATTGCTAGTGCTTGCAGTTGTTCAGGTAATACAATGCGCTCTCCTTTAAGAATAATTCCGTTTCTAGTTGTTGTAAGCTCTGGTAATATTTCCTTGAATCTAAGGAGTTTTTGGTCTTCCGATTTTGGTATCCAAGTCTGGCCTTTCATGATCACCTTTCTTAGCTTTAGCAATGTTTCGTCTTTTGAAGTAGCCTTCGAAATCTCACTTATTCCAATGCGATCCATTATTGGAGTGACATGCAACATGTACAGTAGGTTGTTGAGTTCCTCTGTTTCTTCCATTTCTTATTTTGAAATCAGTGCTACAGGCTTTGCTTTTCTTGACATGTAATCTGTCTGATTTTTACAGCCCTTTTGATATTTGACTTCAAAATCAATATCCTGATGTCTCATTTTGATTTTGTCTGTGCGAATTGATCCTGGTCTGTTTCTGTTAAAGATGGGACACAAAGGTTTGTGGTCTGTGATTACTGTGACTGTTTTTGGAGATCCTACAAGGTAATTCCTAAACCTCCTCAAACCGAAATCAACTCCCATTGCCTCCAAATCTAGCTGTAGATATCTTCTTTCTGATGGACCTGTTCTTCGTGATGCAAATGCAACTGGTTTAGATTCTTCTTTTGTATCACCTTGAGCTAACATTGCGCCAAGACCTGTAATGTGTGCATCTGTAAATACGTAGGTAGGTTTTGATAAGTCAAAGTATCTAAGTAGGGCATCTTTTCTAAATGCTGAAATCAGAGTCTCAAAACAGAGTTGATGTTCTTTTTCCCATCTGAACCTGATTTTTCCTCTGGTTAATTCCCGCAATGGGGCCGATTGCTTTGCAAAGTTAGCTATAAATGCTGAATTTGATTGCATCATACACAGGAAACTGATCAGTTCCGACTTTGATACAGGTGCGGTAATGTGATCCAATGCCTCTACCTTGGCTGGATCCGGACGCACCCCATCTGCTCCATAGATCATTCCCCAAAAGGATATTTCTTTTTTTCCAAACGAGCATTTCAGTGGATTCAGTGTGAGACCAACCTTTGATATGGTTTCCATCACTTCTTGTATGACATGCAAGTGGCTTTTCATATCTGTTATTGTCAGTATCAAATCATCATGAATCAAGTGTGCTCCTTTTATGTTAGCAAATATAGGCCTCAGAGCCGCATTCAGTTCCCCTTGTGCTGGTTTCGTTCCCAATTTTTAACGTTCTATATCTATACAACTTATCATTGGCATGAAATACTGTGAGGTATCGGGACTCTTTTGCTAAAGCTATCTGCCAAAAGGCGCTTTTAAAGTCCAGTTTTGAGAAAACCTTACAACCTGCTAATTTGGCCTTAATATCTTCATGCCTGGGAATAGGGACATTGGTTGGCTCTATTGCTTTGTTTACATTTCTTGCATCTGGAGTGACTCTTAATTGACCGTCAGACTTTGGAGCAAGTACTGGGTTAGAAACCCATGGAGCCAGCTCATTCACTGGATGCTCCTCTATTATTCCTTCACTGACCATCTCATCAATGGCCTTTTGAGCTCTTTCTTTCAAGTGATAAGGGAAAGATCTTGGTGACACACACACTGGCTTTACATCTTGCTTAGCATGAAATTTTACTTCATGATTTTTAAGTTCACCAATACGCATAAAATTTTCTGGGTATTTAGCTAGGCACTGTTGTATTGGGTCTTTGTCTTTATCTTCAGAATCTATCATGAGAACTGGCTGAAAATCACCTGGATTTTTGTTGAAAGTTATGATACCAAGTTGCAATGCTGCTTTTCCCGACAGTATGGGCTCACAAGATCCAGATATGATATGCCAATTCACTGGCACTGATGATTCTCCAAACGAAACGGAGCATCTAGCCTCCCCATAAACTGGTAATGAGGGGCTATTGTATGGTTTGATTCTGGTCTTGGATGGCACCATATTTGAGAGCAAGTTCCATCTTTTAGCCTGGACTGTACCGCACACAGCTATTCTAGCCCCAGAGTCTGCTATGACAGTATCTAAGCTATTATTGACTACCACCTGAACTTTGAAGTCAACGTTATCATCAACCATGTTCTTAGGTTTCAGTGTTGGTTTCACTTTGCAAGCTGTCTTGACTCGGAAAAGATTAACATTGTACGCACACTCTTCTTCAGAATCAGATTGTTGTTGGTTTCCAGTGTTGTCTCTATCATCCTTTTTCGCTCTGTTTACATTCTTGTTTTTGCAGACTTGTTCAAAATGTGGTTTCTTTCCACATTTCTTGCAGGTGTGGGTCTTGGCAGGACAAGTATCCTTATGTTTCATTATAGACCCATTAACTTTGTATCTACAGTTAAAGCATGTTAAAAGTTTTCTTTGAGTTTGCTCTTTCTTTTTGTTGTCTTTCATATTACCGTACGAGTATTTTTCCATTCTATCAACACTCTCTCCGCCAATCTTAGCTCCTCCTCTGGCAGCACTCTCCATCTGCATACCTTCTTTTCTCAAAGTGTTCAAATCCCATGATTTTCAAAGAGCCTCTTCTCTAATTTCTTTTGAGTGAGTTCCAATGATAATTTGATCCCTTATAGAAATCTCTTCTGCAGTACATTTGTTGTTATCACATTTGAACTGACAATGCTGAGCCTCCTTGTAGACTCTGTTACAAAATGCAGGGAACGTTTCTTGTGGTAGTTGCGCGATAGCTATAAATTGGAAGTTCTTGAGTGTAGTGTTCTCTGTGGGTTTGTAGTATTGACGCATACAATGTACAAATATCCCAGCTTGCTACCTTTCTAGATGTCTCCTCTGGTTTAGCAGCTCGCCAGTCTGCATGGAATCTCTTTGAGGAATACATTCCCAATAATTTAGCCACTTTGTCTTTGGATCTCCATTCTTCCCTAATTTCATCATATTCATCAAGAGTTTGCTATGGTTTTGGAACGTCTGAAGTTGCTCTTGTGAATGCCCATCTTTGCAAGGCTGCATCCATAGACACTTTTGGAGGATCGGGAAACTGAGCATCGCATCTCAACTCAAACAGTTCAATAAATTCCTCAAATGCCTTTAGAGTGTCTACTGGATGATTGTCAGGGTCAAAGAATACTTGATCGCATCGGGGCTCTCCACTTATTGTTGTTGTGTTTTCTTTGCTTGTTTGCGTGTGTTGTTTCAACTGATAAACTACAACTGTGCCTCTTCTGAATCACGTCACTGTTTATCAATTTAGCGTGTGTAATATATACGCCTTACCGAATGATCCACTGCTGTTAACACGTGTGCAACATGCAGTGTGATGTTGCTTTGCTTGAATACAGTGGTATTCAGAAGATCCAAATAGCAGCTGGATCAAATCCGTTCACTTTCCGATTCAGAGAGATGTGGTATATTGACACATCAAACCTCTATTTTATTCTAGAACTGATTTTCATGGAAGGCGTCGTGCACATCTATGCATGCAAGCATTCAAAATTTGTTTTCTGTTTTGCACTTTCAAATATGTAGATAGGAAAATGTACGCCTTACCATTTTGGCCAGTGCCGTCTTTGTACGTGACATGCACTGTTATGCCACTTCGTTTTATTGTATCAGCTCCACAGAGGTCCTTGTCTTCAGTTGCCACTTCCTCGTCGCCAATATAAAATGTCCACACATTTAATGAATGAGAGATAATTTCTTATCAATCAATGTTACAACCCCAATGCAATCTATAACAAAATATATAACACAATACATGAGTAGGAATTTCAATATACCACACTGTCCACACTATGCCACAATTTTTATCGATTTTTGAAATTATCATTTAAACATTGTTCTTTCTTAACCAAGTCACAACGATAACAGTCGAAATTTCCTTTTCTACGCTAAAAAGAAGGGAAACATGGTTTCAATTAGCCTTGTTAGCTAAGTTTCTAAATTCTATAACAATATTATATGGTTATTGTCTTCTAAATCATAAGCAGGATCCCTAGATTTAACTAATATTGCTATTGATTTTGTATCTAAGTCTAAATGTTAACGGCTAATTTATGGTTTTAAAAGCTCTTTATAATGATTACCATAATTTTAGGCAATTATTACGCGCTTTTCATTTGATTGGTACCTCGTTTTGATGAGAACCGTTTGCCAAAATTGTGTTTTTCATTCATCACATCATGTTCGCGGCTGAACTGAAAAACAAGTCTTGCCTGTAAAGTTGTCAATGACGTCTTACCCTTAGATAGTTAAATAAGACGAGTATTTGACAATATGGCTTGGTTGGTTGTCATCTGCTATATAGACGTTGCTGAAGACGTTTATTTCATGTGGTTATTGATCATTTAAGCTTAGGGGTAGTGCTTAGGTAATGTTCAGAAAATTTTAGCGTAGTGGAGCGGAGTGATTGTACGCAACTTTGTCTTACTCCTCGGTTGATGCTGACCCAATCTCTGAGGTTGTTGCCATGACGGATTGCTGCTGTTTGGTTGTAGTAGAATGACTACAAAACCCGTAAATTCTTCTCAAAAATATAAAGATCGAACAGTTGAGGCATTGGGTTTTCGTGCTTGGCCCAGGCAAAGGCCTTGATATTGTCGGTGAAACAGAGATAGACATCTTGGTCCATTTCAAGTGTTCTCTCCATCATTCTTAAAACGAAAGTTGTACTTCATGTCCCTCTATCAGAAATGAAACCTTACTGATAGTCCGAAATCTCCGGATGGATTTGACGTCATTCTCGAAGTATCATGACTCGTAGAAGAGCTTTGATGGTGTAAATCATGAGTACGATTGTTCTGAGGTTTTTGCACTGTTCTCGGGTTTTTTGGTATGGCAATGAAAATTGATCTTCTTAGGTAAGCGGCGAATATCCCTTGCAGAAAGTCAATAGCATGAGCTTCTATGGAAAAAAACTATGCAGAAAGTCAATTGCATAAGGTTCTATGGCCTTGACAAGTTCAATGAGTAACTCGTCTGGTCCAGCAGCCTTTCTGTTTGGGATTCTGTGAATGGCATTTTTGATTTTATCTCTGATTATTGGTAAATTGAGATAATCAATTGAGCACACAATAATTATAGTTTTTCTGGTGAGATTTTCCAATATTTTTCTATCATTTTCTAACCTAAAATGAAACTAAAATAATGTTATAATTAACAGTCATTTGATTTCATCATATTCAAGCAACACAAACTTGTCTCAAATATTGTTTTGTGGGTAAATTTTACTTCCATCACTGAAAGAACTTGATGGTAAGGGTTCTGTTCCGGTATTCCTCCTTTGTATTTATCTGCGGGTTTATCTCCTCAATGTAGAGTGCCTCCAGGGTAAGGCAGTAACCTTCTGGTCGTGCTGTTGTGGAATCGAGAATACAGGACGTTTTGTATGTGTTGGCTCACTGGCGATGATGGAATGTTGTGCTCCTTGAGTCGGGTCATTAGGTGCCGACCTGTTTGACCTACATATATAGCATTACAAAATGCACATTTGGTGTCGTCCATGTATCTCGTAAATAGTTTGGCATTGTCTTGGATTTCTGGATCGAATTTGGACATCCAGCCATTGGCAAGGTGTAGTGCAGGTGGCTGCCCATTTCTAATCCATCTATTTGTTTGTAAAATCCATCATGTTTTGACATTATTACATTGCACGACGCAATTTCGGAAAGTTAAATGAAAATTGATTTGCTTACAAGTGGTTGTTTCATATCGTCCTGAAAAAGTAAGTCTGCACACACTTTGATAGATTCCATCACTGGTACGTTGTTGTAGAGGGATAAGACGTCAAAGCTAGTTTCTCATCCTCCGCAAGCTCAATATATTTCAGTTTTTCACAGATCATCTTCGTTGATTATTGATTGTCCTGAGAGTTGTTCATGGAATTTGACAGGCTATTCTTCTCGGGTGTCGTTGCCGTGGAGTTTTTCTGTTTACTAATGACTAGAGGGTAGTCAGACAATCATCCACTGTCTCTCGCTGCCCGTGTGTTGTTCATGTTTTTCCTGTCAAGTTGGAGTACAAAGGCAAAGTCAAGTATGCGTCGGTGCTTTTTCTGGAGTCTATTCATGTTGACTCATATTTTTTTCAGCCTGTTGAAACAACCTATTTGCGATGCAGAGGTCATTGGTCAGGCATGTTGACAGCAAGAGGTGTCCGTTTGCATTGCTCTTGCCCAAGCAGCTTAGACCACGTGATGTAATCTGCTTCCACACCCGCATGAAAGTCATCGAGCATGATCAACTTGTCTGTCCTTTGTATAGCCAGGATGACCCTATTAGGCTCTTCGTACAATGTGTCTTTGCTTTCATCTGGATGCGTCATTGTGGGCGGATGGACACTGATTAGTGTTGTGCAGGCATTTTTGCTCAGTTTCTGTCTAAGTACTCTGATTCTGTTCAAAATTTCTCGTCGGAGAGAGGTTCTGTGCCAGGCGGGAGCGAGTGCCACACCCAACACAAGAGGTTTGAAGCACACCGTGTTCTTCTTTGCTAGGCTCATCAGAGATCCTTATTTCACTGAGATCCGCTATATTAATGCCATAGCCATTAAGCTCAAGGCCTACGATGACAGTTCGTCTTTTTTCCGGCTTTTGTTAAACAGTAGGGTGCGTACATTCCAAGCTCTGAAGGTCAGTCCTTTTTCTTTCTTTCTGTTTTCTCAAGGTTCCTCCACTAATACACAACCCCATATGCCCTCGGAATGAAGCCGAGTCAGAATAGGCAGAACCTTATTTGTCTTCAAAGCAAAAAGTCTTTACCGGCAAATTGTAAAATGTTGGAGGTTGGCTTACCGAAATTTGTTGGAAGTTATAGTTGTCATGCTATTAGCACTTTGTAAATGGATGGAATTCTGTAATGAGATTGATATAGACGTAGCCTGACGTTGCTTTTTGGAACTATGGCGTGATTTGGTTCCCAAGACTGCAAGGCCTATTCCCATATTGTGAAGCAACACCCCAAAATTGCACCACAAAAAATTAAAAAATTGGACCGGTTCGTATGTAGCTGAGAAGCAGCGAAACACAGTTTTTCATTTTAAAGCCTGCTTTAATGGATTAACCTACTGAATGAAATTGAAAACGGTGCTTATGGCTGCATTTGATGTGAAGGCATCCCTTGAGAAAGTAGCAGGGATTGTAAAGGTAGCAAGGGAATCATATGTTGTGGTATGGGCAATAACTTTTTACAAGAAATGCTTTAATCTTTTTGTTAGAGTTTTTGTATTGTATATACCTATTGTCTGTTTTATGGGTGACCATGTGGATGTTCCGGCTATTGAAAAGCGGTCGTGCGTTTATCAAAAAATCAAAGTTGGTGAAAAGCGTAGCTGAGTTATGTTATTTTTAACCCGTTTTGACTGACTTTTATTTTGTTCCAGGATTTTAATTATGATAGTAATGAAACCACAGAACCTTTAAGGTGCTTTCGTAGGTCAGGGTTGCATTTTTAATTGATGAAATAGCCCTCATCGTTATGTAATCGAACTTTCCGTAAACACACCCTGGGTGTTCGCCCCGATACAGAGAATCTATTTCATAGAATTGTACCCTACCACTAGTATTTACCCGAAAAGATATTGAAAAGTAAACCAGATATTTTAAAGTGCAAATATCTTGCCTCTTGCAATGTAATTAAACAAATAGTTTCTGAATAACTTAATAACAAAATAGAAGCAAAGTCCACCCTAATTTTTTATAAACTCCTGGGCAGCTGAATTTATTGAATGCCTTTGCAACCAACAACAAGGAAATAGGCCCATTTCAGATCCAGGGGAAAAAAAGGCGAAGATGTTGACATCAACAAGACCGGCGGAGCAACAGAAGACATCAAGGTTAAGGCTTCTTTCCAAACCGATCTGCCTTGCTTGTGGGTTGCTGACGCTTTTCACTGTCGTCCTAACTGGTGTGTATAGGTGACACCCAGGAGTAATCCTGGGAAACATCGTGTGGTAGTATAACAACTGTTGGCTCTATTTCACAAATGAAAAACCAACCAGGAAATGTGGGTCTTCGACGCCCCATAGTTGGGAGAGATATTCCCGGAGTAAGTTACTCACTTGGTTACAGATACATACGGGGGGGGGGCGTTACTGTGGGCTAAAGATATTCACACGTTCGGTGGCGAGGGGAGATTTATTTCTCGTTTCATGAGGCTGGATCAAGCCCACCAGGGTTGTCTCCCAATCTGCCTCCAGCAGCTTAAACAACAACAACAACAACAACAGATTAAGGTTAGCAAGAAATGCCTTTGTCATACTTTTACCCCTTTTGAAATCTACAAAGTACAAGGAGAAGACCAAAGTTAGAATATTTAACAGCAATGTGATGTCTTCTTAATTCGAGTGAACTCTTAACTGTGTGGATCAGTTCTCTCCATTATTTCTCTATCCTCTGTGCAGTTCTTGATGTCTTCTAGGCCCATATTTGTGTCACGTTTGAGCTGCTCAGTGTATGTCATTGCAGGTCTTACTCTTTTTCTTCATATCAAACAAAGTACTACATGGAAACTTACCAAGGGTCTCGACCAATGTGATGCCGGTATTACTTTTTGAAGCAAAAATGTGGAAGTTAAATGAAAGTGATTCTGCTAGATTAGAAACATTTTAGAGAAAATATTTAAAGAGGATACTTTGCATCTTCTGGCTCACAAAAAATTAGTAATGATGAGATTCACTGCAGGACTGAAACATATCCAGTGAGGGAGGTCATCAGGTGTAGAAGGTGGAGGTGGATAGGGCATACTCTGAGGAAGCCACCAGATGATAACTGTAAAGTAGCACTGGCATGGGCTCCAGAGGGAAGAGGATATAGAAGTCAGCCAAAAACAACCTGTCAAAGAAGTGTAGAGGCTGAAAGAAATGAGTTGGGATTGAAAACATGAAGTGAGGCAAACACAGTAGCCAGAGATAAAAGGGGATTGTAGAAGATGCTGACAAACCTTATTAGCCAACCATGGCTCAAAGAGGAGAAGTAAGTAAATGTTTACAATTTTCAATGCCCCCTTGAGAAAAGTGGTATTTTAGAGCATAACTGTTTTGTAAATATATATAAATTTAAGCAAAATAAATTCTACATCTTATGGTGGGGTTCATTTTTACAAAATTCTCAGTTTGATCGCAATTTTTTGTTCTAAAAACCAGGGCAGGACAACAAATAATAGATTAAAGAATATACATTAACATAACAGCACCATTTACTTGATTAGGCATAATCCCTGCCCAATGAAATAGCAACACTAGAACCTTAGTTAAAAGGCAGAGGTTTCAGAATTTTTTAAATTGCCTCATGACATTAGATGAGAAAGATACCAGCCCATTTATTCAATGAGGGATATTCTATATAAAAATTGCAATCTAACAAATTGACAATATGAAAATATTTTTTGTCCAGTGGGTTTCAATGTGCTATGGTAAATAAAAATTGTGTTTTTAGCACACATTATTAGCATCTCACCATGCTTGAACAGTTTTACCTAGTTTATGACTACTAATTTTGTGGCACCATCAGTTTAAAGTAGGTTTTTTATTTTAGCAACCACTATGTTTATGTGTTTAGTAGTCTGTTGTTTAAGTTTGAAAACAGAAAAAAAAATTTATATTCTTTGATGTAAGTGTAACAAAATGATATAAAATAGAAATTAATTTATTTATCCTGTCCTTTTTTGTTTTATATATATATATATATATATATATATATATATATACAGTGCTCGAGACCAAGTTTTACACATTTTTTAAACTTTGTAACTGTAGCAAAGTAAAATTTCAATCCATTTAAATTGGTGTTGCTGTTAATCACATAGGACAATATTGAATAATGTGATAACATCTTAATCACCCAAGCTTATCATAGTTGATTAAATAACTATTTAACTAATGCATAATTATTGTGATGAGTTTTGGGGTCACATAGTGTTGGCTATGTTTTTGTATTAGATAACTATCTATTAGATAAATATCCTTAGCAGTTGAAGCAATCTCACTTCCAAGGTAAGTAAAATTATTCACCTCTTTAAGTAGAATATTTCTTGATTAAATCATTAAAACTTAGCAAAGTTACTGAACATGTATGGAATTCCATAGCACTATCTCACAGGGCAAACATAAAGCATTTATTTATTTTATTTATTTATTTATTTTTATTCATTTATCAAATATTTATGTAGGATAAGCCATTGAAAAATCAGATGTATATGCTATATATAATAAAATTTCTGTTTTTTAATGATGTTGTAATGTGAGAGAGAACAATGGAATGACAACAACACAACACAACAAATAGGTCCTGTTCTAAAAATGGGGAAAATAAACAAAGTAAAATTTGTACAAAAGACAGAAAGACTGAAAGATATAAAATACATTCATTTATTTAAGAATTTTGAAAACTGACATTGTGTAGAAGATAATGAAAGCAATAACATTTCAGAGCTGTTACTCTAGCACTCAGGTAAATGATGCAAAACCCAAAGGTTCCTAAGATCCCCAGGGGTAACAAATTGTTTTTGTTAGCATTATCTTTTAGGTTTTGGCTGTGTATTAGTGTCCAGTGGTACTGCATCAGCATTACTGTGGCTGTTTGTTGTAAGCACATCATCAGAATTTTTCAGTGCCTTAATCATCACAGATTGTGAGGATATTTTCCACTGTCAATCTCAGCAGCATTATCAGTGTACAATGTGTGTTTTCCTTTAGAAGTATTTAAAGGTTTGAAATAGAGAAACATTACGTGACAGGCTTATCTTCAATTCCAGGCAAATGGTATCAAACCTGACTTATCTGTACCATGTGTTGTAGCAGTGGGTAAGAAAAAACCTAAAGAACTATTAGAGGAAGCATACAACCAAGGTCAAAGACATTTTGGAGAAAACTATGTAGGTAAACACTTCCATAAATTTTTAATTTTCTGTTTTATGTACATACTGATTCATTTTCTTATTTCTTTTTATGGGTTCTGATTCAAAAGAGGTTTTTGTTTGTTAAATTCAGGATCTATTGGTATTGGAATAGACTGATTTCACAACTTCAAGGTTGTATAATTTTGATATGACCAAGAGTTAAAAGTTCTTGAATATTACTGATAGCACAAGTAACATGATACAAATAGAGCCAGAGGCAAAAGACAACAATAGCTATACAATAATGCAATAATGAAGACAGTTATAGCCTGGTTAGTCTGTAGTATGAATAGTGGTTTTCTTGCATTAACTTACCCCATTACATCACTTTCCTAGATGGCTGATAGTACCTATTTCACTGTGAAGGTTCTGCATCAGTATTGAACAACTTATTTAAAAGAACAAACAATATGATATTAAGATTTTAATCCAGAAATTGTATGATACTTTTTGTCACGGTTTTCCATGCTCTTCCATGACAGCAAGGGTTAAAAATGGATGGAGTAACTTAAGGGAGCTGATTCCATTGTTAACCAGCAGAGCTCTGCCATTAGCTATGAAAGGTAGAGTCTACCAGGCATGTGTGTGTAGCACAATGATGTATGGCAGTGAAACTTGGCCAGTGAAAGCTAGAGATGTCAGCCGCATGGAGTGGAATGATATGAGAATGATAAGATGGATGTGCAACGTAAGTCTAAAGGACAGGCTCATTTCTAATGAACTCAGAAGGAGATTAAATCTGGACGGTATTGGCAGCTCTATGCAGAATAAGAGGCTTCGTTGGTTTGGTCATGTGGAGTGAATGGACAAGAATGCTTGGGAAGGTCGATGCAGAACAATCAAGGAGACAGGAACCACTGNATAAGGATGGTTCTCAAACAAAAAGGTGTCAGCAAAGACCAGGTGAAGGATAGGATAATTTGGAAGTCAATTTCAAGAAAGAGTCCAACACATGCTAGAGTGTAAAATGGATGTTAAATATGATGATGATGATGATGATGATGATGATGATGATTTGCAATCCATAGTGTTGATGTTTCAGGAGATACAAATTTCCACCCAAGGGTAATAGATTGACAATCAATGCCATGAACATCAATGACAGTTTTGGACCATATTTCACACAGAACCTAAACAGCCTCATTGGAACCACTGCCTGCCATAAGGAGGAAAGTTTGCTTTGGGTCAATAAGCTTGCATTCAAACAAAACTTTCATATCAAAGGTGTGTAAGAATGGGCTACATTTGATATGTTTTCCATGGTGAATCTGAAAAAGGGTGTTTCCAGAGTAAGACAAATGACCATTGTATTTGATTTCACAAATGCCATACACAGATGGTATACATATATGACAGCTTGCCACAAAAGCATTATGATCAAGCAAACACACTTTATATTGCAAACGGATCAAAATTCTTGTATTATTATTGCAGGCCCTGAGGTACTGCCCCCTTACAGTGTAACACATCTGGTAAACAGTAATGTGGTTGTTCCATGTGCAAGCATCTCCAAACAATCTGTCCATGAACTTTGGCTTAAATAAGCAGTTTTTGTGAATGCTATAAAAGAGAATTCTCATTAGTCTGATAAGCATTTTAGTGATGATAAAATTACAGATTTTCATTGCAAAAATGTTGAAATACATATTTATATGTTGTCAGATAGCCCACCATACACCTGGTATGCAAACATATGCTTTTAGGCAAACCCCTCCCTCTCTTCTGCATAAATATTATGTGGATGACCCCTTCAAGATAATATTCAGAGAAATATATTTTTGAGAAGAAAAATCAAGTTGTGGAAACTAAAGGACGAAGTGATAAGCCATTGATATGAAGAAATACTTGCAGATTTTTTGAAGGATGATAATGGGTATTTCCCTGGCTAATGTGAAGGAATAAAGAGAGCTGGAGCTGAGGTATGTAGTACAGCATCAAGATAGAGAGGTAGCCAGTGTGATGTGGTAGTGGAAAACTATAGTTGAGAGAGCAAAAAGAGGTTGGGTACTAAAGAAGAGAGGGAATTTTAGAGGGAAAAGTGCAAACAGGTGAAGAGATGTGTTGTAGGGTCCAAGAAGGCAGCAAGATATGAGTGGAATACTCCACTCTCTGTTTGGATAGATTACTACTTAACAACTTATCCAAACAAGAAGGAAAAAATAAAATGGATAGAATTACAGTGAAGGTGAAAAAACTTAGTTAATGCATACAAAGTAAAAACGTCATCAAGGGTGCAAATGAAAGTGTATGAGTTAAAGGGAAGAAGTAAGAAAAAGATGGAGAATCTATTTATTGCACTTCTACATCAGGAAAACCCAGATATGCTAGAAGACCTTTTACAAACAGATTTCTAAAACAAAGCATGGAGATATTTAAGAAGGCATTTAATGCTACACTGAGAAAGCTTATGAGTATAATGTGATACCAATCTAGATTTAAAGCAGGAAAATCTTGCAGTGATGCAATATTTGATACAAAAATCTTGCAAACTAAACATAGACCCTTAAAAAGCATTTGATAAGATGCCAAGAAATCCCATGCCTTTGATACCAAAGAGAGAAAGGGTGCTGGGGGGGGGGGCTGATCAGAGTGGTGATGACATTGTATGCAAATTTCAGGACTTGTGTACAGGTTTCAGGTGGTACAACAGAAGAGTTTGAAATAGATGCAGGTGTTCTTCATTTGTTCCATCACTCGTGCTGTGTTTTGGCAAACTAAGCCATCATATGCTTTTCTTTCATAAGCAACCTAGAGGAGGTGGTTTGCATTATTCCCAAAATTCTGCAGATATTTGATCATTTTTTTTCCTCTTGCACCTTCTCCATCTATACTACTGGAGAGGACCAAATGTTCCAGTCCTTGATTTCTCACTTTGATCTCTGCAAATCTCATCCAACTGTTTTTAATTGTTTCTAACAATTTGTACTTACTTCCTATTGGTTTTAACATATCATTTCTGACCCTGTCAACATGTGAGATGTGTAACATCCTGTGGCCACACCACATCTGTGCTGCTTCAATATGATTTGAGACTTAGTTGTCAGTGACCATCACTTCCAGCCATAGAAGAGTGTTGACCAGGCGTATGCTTTCAGGAAGCAGATCTTGATTTTCTTTGATAGTTTTCTGTTGGTAAAGAGGGTCCTCAGCCTGCCTGTTAAAAGCATTCTTGGCAGAACAATTTCTTTTGTTTAACTCTTTTTTGCAATGACCATCTGAACCTGCCATTGAACTAAGAAAATTGCAAGGAACTTAGGATCTTTGGAACAATCGGTACTTTTGAGATTATCATACGTTTTCTCTTTTTTGTATTCATCTGCAAACCAAAAGGTTCACTTGTTTCAACAGAAGCATTAACAAGTCTCTGTAAATCATCAGCTGATGTAGCCAGGAGAACCCTATTGTCAACATATCTGATGTTATTAATCTTGACACCATTAAGGTTGATTCCATCTGGTTGGTTTTTTAAGTCCATTCCAAGTATAGATGAAAAAGATCAAGTAATATTTTACACCATTGCCTAACACCTCTTTTGATCATAAACAAGTTTGTCAAACCATATAGTAAGCGAACTGATACAAGTTGGTCATAGTATACTGCCCTGATAACTCATGTATGCTCATTAATTTGTTTGCCAGAAAATATTTTAAACAGCTTGCAGTGATAAGCAATTTCACCAGGCTTCTAATAGTCTAGGAACACCATATGCATGTCCTGTTGATGTTGAATTCCTCTTTCTCCAATCTTCCTTTTGGTAACAATTGCACTTACTGTTCCATTACCTTACATAAAACAAATTGATGATGATGATGCTNCATCACTTCCAGCCATAGAAGAGTGTTGACCAGGCGTATGCTTTCAGGAAGCAGATCTTGATTTTCTTTGATAGTTTTCTGTTGGTAAAGAGGGTCCTCAGCCTGCCTGTTAAAAGCATTCTTGGCAGAACAATTTCTTTTGTTTAACTCTTTTTTGCAATGACCATCTGAACCTGCCATTGAACTAAGAAAATTGCAAGGAACTTAGGATCTTTGGAACAATCGGTACTTTTGAGATTATCATACGTTTTCTCTTTTTTGTATTCATCTGCAAACCAAAAGGTTCACTTGTTTCAACAGAAGCATTAACAAGTCTCTGTAAATCATCAGCTGATGTAGCCAGGAGAACCCTATTGTCAACATATCTGATGTTATTAATCTTGACACCATTAAGGTTGATTCCATCTGGTTGGTTTTTTAAGTCCATTCCAAGTATAGATGAAAAAGATCAATAATCAATAGTCCAATTTGTAAGACACCTATGCAGTGTATGCACCAGAGGTGCAATGGTCTTCAGTTCCTAAATGGAGTTGTGGATTTCCACTGTCCAACATACCATGGTGTTGAGAGAACAGCAGACAGTGTGAAACTGTTTGTTGATGGTTAGGCTATTGAAGAGGTGAGGAGTTACTGTTAACTTGGTAATGTTCTGGATTGTGGTGGTAGCTCTAATGTAGAAGTAAAGAACACAACAGTGGTAGCAGTTTGCAGGGATGGAGGGAGATATTCAGTCTGTTGTGCAAAAGACAGTTTCCCTTGACAAGCAGAAGATCTATTTATGGAGCCTGTGCAAGGTTTGTGTTATTGTACAGGGTCTTGCATGGAGCCATACTAAAAGATGACCAATTGCTTCTCTATTTCGCATGCATTCATTGGTCAGTTGGAAAGCACAGTGCAGATGTGGCAAAGAGCTATGGTTTGGCCTCACTTAAGACCCAGATGAGATTAAAAAGGTTGAGATGGTTTGGTTAGGATGAGATGAGATGAGATGAGACTTTCAAGGAGGTTAAATTGTAGGTGGTAGGTAGTATTTTCAAATTGGAAGGCCCTCAAGTGTCTCCAAGAAGAAACCAAAGAAGGTGTGGTGGGGTAGTGCCTATGAAGATATGAGACTCTTTTGGCCAAAAGCAATATGCATCAGTAATAGAAAAAGAAGGGTGGCTCTTTTCAAATGTAAAACTCCTTGAGAAGAGGGGCAAAAAGATGAAAATGGAGGTAGCATGTAAATACATACTGACACAGCTTCTTGGCACATGTTGTAAAATTGCATAGATTTCATACTTTTTTTTTCAACAGTTTTTTCATACAGTCAGTGACTGCATATCCAACATCAATCAGCCACTGGTACTCTATCACTAGCTCCATAATATGGCCTGAATATACAGGTGGCATACAGTAATTTTTGAGCCCATCATACTCACCAAATATTTAGACAGAAATAACTAGTCCCAAGCAGTGGATAGCACATTGGCATTTTTCAAGCAGTGTTTTCTTTTTTTTTCATGACAAGAACACAATGCAGGGGTATAGTGGTTTTTTTCTTAAATCTATTTCAAGATTTCATTGTCAGAAAATATATTCCTATCTCATATTTTGTGACATATAGCCCCAAAGGGGCAGGTAGTGGCTTAATATATGGGGATATGGAAACAATACTTTTTTTTAGCAGAAATGTTTAACCAGGGAAGTATAAATAAGTTAAACAATGCTTGAAATTAGTTTGCCTTAAGATTTTCACACTACTTTGCTAAAAGTTGGACTTGACCAAAATTAATACAAGTGTCATTGATTGATAAAAAAATTTTAGTAAATATTAGCATTGTTTTCCATTTTTTAATGATTTATGCCAGGGTTTTAGACTGCCTAGTTTTTTATTAAATATCAGAAAGATGTTCTTTTTTCTAGTGTATATTTAAGTGATTTATATTTAAGTGACTATTTTACTACTACATTATAAAACCTTACAAATCAAATTTGTATCAAGATTTGGTTAATGTGCAAATGACTGATGACTTACATATTACCAATAGGGCCTTAGTTTTGTCTGCAAAGAATTCTGTAATATTTCTCATTCCATTAAAAAGTGATGATACTTTTGGATCATGAATATATTGTTAATTAATTTTGAGTCTTTTTATTTTCTTGAATGGAGGTACCTGTATGTAATACCATTTTATGGCCCCCACACCCCAGAAATATAGTATAATGGAGCTGGTAAAAGTTAATCTGTGAAGCAGCTAACATAAAAGCATTTCTGGGTTTTATATTCAGTAATTATTCTGGCCTATCAAAATACTGAAACTATCTGGGGAATTCAGAAGGCAATTTTCATTTTTCTTTATGGCAGTGATAGTTACCCTTTTTACTGACCCCATTCCCCTTTATAATGAGTTGCAGATAGGCAGAGCATAAACTATATTTTTTAATGTATGAACAGGAAAATTGCTTTCAGTGTTACATATATTGAAAAACTGAAGTGAACCCATATGCAAACTCAAATTTCAGATACAGTTTTGATTAAATAAAACTTAATTGTTTGATTCTTTGATTATTTATAGTGTCTCTAATAAGTGATATTACACCAAAGCCCCACTACTAATTTGCTTTTTTAATTTTTTAGGTACAAGAGCTATCACAGAAGGCTACATATTTTAAGGTATATTTTACATTTATCTTCTTCTTCTTCTTCTTCTTCTTCTTCTTCTTCTTCTTCTTCTTCCTGTGGTCTTGTTCCATCGCTAGGATTGGTCGGCCGCTCGACACAGTCTGTGCCACTTTCCACACTCCTTGCAGTCCTCCTGACTCGCTCCAACTTGCCTCATGTCTTTCCTTATAACATCTCTCCATCTCAGCTTTTGCCTGCCTCTGCTCCTTTTCCCCTGAATTGTCTCCTGCCATGCTTGTTTTATTGGGTTCTCCTGGTTCCTCCTCATTACATGCCCATACCACTTTAACCTTGCTTCCCTGGTCTTCCTGGATATGTTTGGCACACTGACAAACCTTCGAATGTCGTCGTTGGTCTGGTGTTCCAGAAGTGATATATCACATATTCATCTCAACATTTTCATTTCTGTCACTTCAAGGGCCCTTTCCTCTGCCTTTCTTAAAGCTGCTGTCTCTAATCCATACAGTAGCACAGGTCGTATGACTGCTGTGTAGATCTTGGTCTTTAGCTTCAGAGGCATCTTTCTGTCGCAAACTACCCCACTAACGTCTCTCCACTTTCTCCAAGCCCTGCTAATCCTGGCGTCTATTTCTTCCCGACATCCACCCTGCTCTGATAGAATTGAGCCGAGGTAGCAAAATCTTCCCACTTGGCTGATTTCAACATTCTTTGTGTCCTTGATGCTCACAACTTGTCTTGCTTTGCTTGCCACCATCACTTCCGTCTTCTTGCTGTTGACTTTCAGGCCCTTGTTTTCCAATTCCTCCTGCCACAATTGAACCCTTCGCTTCAGCTCTTCCTTGCTCTTGGCTGTAATAACGAGATCATCAGCGTTCAGTATTTCTTTGGAGATGCAAGTTCATGCCGCTGCACTGACAGTATCCATGGCCATCGCAAATAAGAAGGGGCTTAAGGCTGAACCTTGTTGGAGCCCAACCCCTATCTCAAATGTGCGTATAATCTTCTCGGTTACTCCTCTCTTCCTCAAACACCAATATACTACTTCTCTCGGCACTCTATCATATGCCTTCTCCAGGTCAACAAAACAGAGATAGGTTGTTTCATTACCTTCCAATGCTTTCTCCAGCTTTTGTTTCATGATGTAGATGGCATCTGTTGTCCCTTTACCTGGCATAAACCCAAACTGCATCTGATCTATTTCTACTTGACTTCTCAATCTCTGGTCAATGACTGTCGTATATCTTCATTCCGTGTTCTAACAGTTTTATTCTTCTGTAGTTGTTACATTCCATGATGTCGCCTTTCTGTTTGTATATTGGTATGAGCCAACTCTGACACCAGTCCTCAGGGATGCGTATATTTTACATTTATAACCTTGTGCAAATAAATTGAAACAAGCACCAAAAAGATACTGAACTGTGATTTTTTTTTAACATGATAATTTATTATTAAAAGCCACCTGTAGGTACAGTAATAACAGTCTTGACATTGACTTTACAGTTTCACTGTTGGTGACCTGCAAACATACTGGTGTTAGACTGCATCTGGAGACATTCTTCTGAGAGCAATTCAAAGGTAATTCAGGTAAATTTGCCAGCAAGTGCATGAAAGAATTTCCGGGTTTTATTTTCCATAATTATTCTGGCATATCAAAATACTGAAATCATCTGAGGAATTTGCCAGATCTTTTTTTAACGTCATTTTGCCCCCAGCAATTGGGGCTCAGACAGTGCCCTTCAGAGGACTTTGATTTGGCAGTGAGGAATTTCTTGGCCGGATGCCCTTCCTGACGCCAACCAATGGCTTTTTTTTTTCTTTGCAAAGTTCCAAATTTTCTTACAATCGAACCCGGAACTCTTGGTTACTGTGCAGGTGCACTAACCATTAAGCCACGGCTCCTCTTTTTGACAAATATTAGTTATTAACAAATTATAGTTGGTTATTTACAAGAGCTGATAGATCCTGTTTGTTAATAAGGCTATTTCACTGCCATCAAAAGAAGCCTTTGTTGATATGCTTGTTTGTTTTATTTTAATGGTACTTGGCCAAGCAAAATTCACAGAACACGTTGATGCTTTAGTTAATGTTAACCAGTTCTTCCTTTATACCTTTGATCAATACTGAGTGAAGTTTTACATTTTAACTGGAATTCATCAGTTTTGATTTAGCCAGACTGTGCATCATAGGCTTGCTGAATTTTCTCACCTCCTTGATTTCTACATTTACTCTGCTGTTGTGCAATTGTAGAACTTCAGTAAAAAATTTTCATTGATTGCTAACATTAAGGCTGGAAAAAATAGGATTTAATGTTGTATGGTTTGTATTGCTATTCCTGCCCGAGGCAGTCTATCATAATGAAACAACTTTTACTTGTTGCATTATGTGCCAATACCATCTTAATGTTTTATGTTCTGTGTGTTATCTGATTGTTTTAATGTTTTATTGATCCGCTATGATGAGAATGCCTTATATTGAGATTACTTTGACTGTGGTGCCCCACTGAAAGCAGATTTTGAACTATGTTTAAGTTGGGCACTAAGTATTTGGTCATTGACTGCTAATATTGTAGAACTAAAACATCTTCCCTGATATAGCTTACCTAGGGGTAGAGGAAGATCATTTTGCAAATAACAAAAGCATTAAGGTTCAGGCGAAATTTCAAAGGCTGTTTGCACAGATGATAATTGTTATCTCAAAGGATAGTATACAGTGTATCTGTATTGTTCAACTTTCATGTTGACTTTGATAAAACACTCCACTATTCAACCCTGGAGTCAGTTTTGAGATTAATTTCGTTTTATTCATTTTGATATATTCTTAGAAAAAAGGCATAAATGACATGAAATGGCATTTCATAGGTAAATTACAAAGGAATAAATGCAATAATCTTTGTGGTGAGTAGCCCATTAGTTTGTAATGTTGATTTGATTTTGTTATATTTTTTGTTGTTCATGGTTTTTGCACGGGTTTTGATGGTCAAGGATACTAGAACAAATTTTTTTTTTTTGCTGCCATAAAAACAGGGGCAGATTTCAGGACATTGTGCCTATTTGTACGACTTTATTGCTTTGTAAAAGGGGTTGCGATGTGGACAGTATAATTAAGTAACTAGGTGATACCATGTCATTGCTCTCATTTTTCTTTCATTAGTATTTTAGCCACTCTGTAGATAAATGTATTCTTTGTAGCTGTTTCTTTATTATTTTCATTGATTGCTTCTTTGGCAATATTACCTGTATACCCATTTCACGATTCAAAATTCTGCTAATGTTTCTTTGTTCATCGTTTTGCATTACATTTGTTACTGAAGTGGTGAATATTATTCAGAGTAGTACCAGAGATAACAATGTACCTGAGCTCCATATATGATGAGAATGCATTCTTTACTTCCCGGTACACTTAATGATTCAAAGTAAGCATTACTGTGTGGAGCTTTAAAACAAGTATGATTTAAGAATGTGGTGTAATTATTAGCACCAAGTAATCTCAGGGGGTCATTTTAATTCCCGCAGGAGCATAATGGTGGAGAGATATTACCATTTAAATACATTTAAATGTATTCCTGATTAAACTTGATGATCTGGGGAACAATGGCCAGGAACGTAACAGATTGTATTGATCCATAGGAGACTGATGCTTTGTCTTTCCTTACTGTCAAATCAAATGAACTTAAGATATCTTAAAAATCAAGTTGGCCTCGAATTCCGCACCCGATTATTGTATGAGGGTAACATGGAATAATTGCTCTGGGATATTTAATGATTGTGTAACGAATAAGAAAATTTTAAAATGTGAGAAGGAAACAAATGACAGTGGAGATACGAGAAACACGCCAAGGTGAATTTATCTTGCAAAAACGAAGGCCATTTAGCTAGAAAGAGTATTTTTTAAATTGTGTATATGAATATATAGTAAGCAAAGAAGATTCATTACCATGGTACAGCGATTGTTTATTTAGAGTTTGCAATTAATTGAAAGAGAAAACCAAAGAACAAAGCAGAGAAGGTTTTTCAAGGATCAAAGGTCATACGAGGCAGTGTTTTTACTGTGACACACATTTTTAAACAGAGGGGAGAAAAGTGAGGCTTTTGTGACGAATATAGTAAATTTGTACACCGCAAGATTACAAATGACACTTAAGAACGGAAGACAAAAACATGACCTGGTATCTCGCGATTTTTAAAACATTAGGACACCCGTTCTTAAAACAGTAGGACAACAGAAGGTAATTTACCTGGTCGGTAAATGTTAGGGTCCGATAAAGTTGTAGAGGTCAAAATATCAAAATTTCTTTTTCAGTTTCTCGATGATAGAAAGCTCTCTGGTAAAACGCTTTTAATTGTAAATTTGTGGCACCAACATACTATGGTTTAGTGTGTGGTGTTGGAGGTGGGGGTATTTGAAGCCGTATAATGTTATGCAACAACAGTGATACATCTTACAAGAAAAGAAAGGGAAATTTCTCTAAAGGTCCTTGGTTTATCTAAAATGATGAACAGAAATTGCAAAATTATTAGATATTTGACTCAACAATAATGTGAAATACTGTAATTTTGAAGTAAAAGTTGTCTCAAGTTTGTTGGGTATTGCCAAAGATGACACTGTTATATTTCTTTCCGTTTAGTGTTTTTGTCGGCTTGGGACTAAATGGAAAGTAGTTAGGAAATGAAATCAAGCGTCAGTACTTGTTTGAAGGTTTGAAAGCTGTCTGTTAGACCAATGTTTTAGCATTCATGCCTAGAAACATAATAAACTTTGAAGAATCAACCACGTGGAACAAACTCGGACATACTGAACTAGTTGGCATTATTTTTCTTGCCCATTTTTGTTTATATTAAGGTATTTGTGAGTTGAATGCAGATTGCAAAGAAAATCAAGTTGATGAGCATTCGTTCTTGTTTTTATATTTTTCAGTTGATTTAGTTCATTGAGTTGTAATGTGACAGTTGCAGCCAGTTGGTACGGTATTAACTTACTATACAGAAGCTTTGGGGTCGGACCAAATTACGATATTGCAATTACTGCTCCCCCTTGTGTTTGTTTGACACTTAGGAGGGATGGAACAAATAATTCTGTTATGATAACAATTTGGGTGACTGGAGCGGGGATCCATTGAAAGATAACCACTGACACTAAAGTGAATTCTAATTTTGTTCAGGTTGAACCTAATGAAGAATATTTTGTACTTTTGCCATTTTTCTTAATAAATTTTAACATGAACATTAGTGCCTTCTGGTAAGGTGAAGAAATATGTTTAACTAAATTAAATGACCAAGGAATAAACCTTGGAGGTATTTAGTGCAAAATGTGCATGTATGTGTAAAACTTATAATGAAAGAAGATATTTTCTTTTGGTTTTTTTTCTGTTAGCTGTACCAGACCTTTATATGGTGGAAACTGTTGATTCAGTCAAGTTGGCAGAAGCACTTAATTTGTCATGGAAACGAACAGCCGCATCATACAAATTAAATATACTGGTACAGATCAACACAAGTGAGGAAGAATGTAAGTTCAGTTTTTGTTGTTACTGTGGAATTTTCTTCTTTGTTATCAGGATACAGTTAGTGTATTATTTATGGTAAAGTTAGATGGTAAATCCAAAATTACCTATGGAATGAGAGCTGCCTATGCTGATATGAAAATGAATATTGTGAACCTCAGGCTAGCCCCATAAGATACGCGACCATTCAAGTATTTCTTTGGGTAATAACTATTGATAATATTATAATTATAAATCAATGATAATATTGAAAAAGCACGCACATAAAAGGGGGATTTTCTAAATAAAAATTAGTTTTTTAATATTGGAAAAAAGTACCCACACGAAGCAAGACCAACTTTAAAATTAACGCACAGGGCCTTAATTAATGATGTCTACATCATTAATCAAGTCCAATATTAGAAAACTGATTTTTATTTGGAAAATTTCCCTTGTATGTTCCTGTTTCTTCAATACCTGATTTATGTTTGGAGAATTGTGTATTCTTTAAAAAGAAAAAAGGCTTGTTATCAATGATTATTACCCAAAGAAATACTTGGCCACGTATCTTACGTATGCTTGTTTCTGGCTTTAATTTCGGTTGTATATACATAGAATCGATCCCATGAGATTGATAAGCACAATAAAACAGCAATACCTAATAGGTTTTACACAAAATTGTTCCTCTGTAGAGGATAGATAAAAAAGAACGAAAGTTAATAACGAGATTTTTCATGCTTACTCAGATAAAAAATATGGTTATTAGCTGATAGTGTATAATGTAAAGCTGATACTCTCGTCTCGTATTTTACAGTTTTATTGAGAAGAAGATCGAAACTTGTAATTTTCTTTCACATCCCATGTTTTGGAGGATATAAATCTTACCAGGAATACTAGTAGCGGTTGGCAATATTACTATTTTTTAGGGTATGTAGATTACATGGCTTTTGTTACAGGCCCTGAAAAAGACCTACAAAAAAATCATGGATAAGATTGTTAAACTAAGTGACTATTTTGATTTAAAAATCATTTGCCAGAAAAACAAATTATTAGGTGATGAAAAACTTAGAAAAACTTTTAAGTCAAAATGTTGTCCCCAGAATGGTGAAAACAAGATTAAGCAAGTTGAGAACCACTTTACTTTGGAAAATGGATAACATTAGTTACTAGATGGCATTAAGATATTAAACATAATTGAGTAGCTATAGACCTGTTTCGAAATTGATAGAAAGTATTGACCAACAAGATCAATAATTTCTATCAATTGATAATGATGTGTTCTTTGCTACATGTTCTGTTTCCAGTTGTATGAGTCGAAATGGCGGATTATTAATAATAGAATGACGGCTATTGCGAAAGGGACCTGGTTTTTGAGAAAGGTTATTAATATACCCTGAGCAAGGCATACCTGAAGTGAAAAATATTAAGTCCAACTGTTATAAAGAAAACGGCTATTTGTAAAAGCAGTGGAGGAATAGGTTTGGTTTACATTTGAAAAGGAAAAAGAGGATGAACTTCAAATTTTGATGGAAAACAATTTTTTAAAAGATTTTGCCGAGACCATATTAACTGTTGTGTTTTTGCAAGCAGAAAATTGTGAATAACCATGACTACCATTGCCAATATAAGGCAGAGGAACAAGGAAGAAGCAAAGTAACAAAATTCTGGAATACGTTAATAATTACTAAATAGTAAGATGAGGATGATCTTTTGTCAGGTGTAAAAGCCGGAACGATTTTTTAACTGCAAAAATTTGTATTTACCCCGATACTGGATTTATAAGTCAACCCCAAGTTTTTAACATACTTTATTTTTGTTCTTCAGATATTGAGTGTTTGCTTGAAGTGTCATAGTTTATCAGTTTTTAAGTTATAAGGTGACCAAGAAACAAGAGGATTTCATTAGTGATGCTGTAAATACTTATTTATTGTAGCGAAATCACGAGTGCACTTTCTCAGAAGTGAGGTGACTGCTTAATTTTAATTGCCAGAATGCGAGGGTTATGATTTTGTTATTGAGAATGCAGGAAGTGTATATTTAGTCGCTACATCACGGATCTCAAGCTTTTTGAACCCAGTATTTAAGCCGAGATAGATATTTAGGATCGAAAATTAACGGGGAAAAAATCGATCTCTACACCAAACATTACAGTATCATGCTGGGTACCTCTGGAATCATGAAACAGTATAACATAGATCATGTTATTTCAAACTGTGGGGCCTTATTAATTTAACAACAAAGTAAGTTGACGAGGATTCATAAACAACACTGGTAGGACTCGGTCACAGTATCGTAACAGTAAATAAATGGATAAATAAACACACGAGAGTGATAGGACAATATTAAGCAACAAAAGCTTAAAGTTAAGGCAAAAAGGGAGTCTGTTGATTGTAAGTAGGACCTTTGTTAAACAAAGTTCCTTGAGCAATTTGAATTTTTCTATTGTGGTGTTCTGAAGCTGTCATTGTTGTATTTTTATCCTCTTATTGATCTTATCATGTACTTGATGAAAGTCTACCAGTACACTATTTTTTCTTGTTATTTATGAGCCTGCCTTAATTGTTTTTGTGTAATTTTACAGATAGATTAGACGACTTACTTAAATTACTTTTACCCCGTAAATATGCCAGGAATCCAAAAGGAAAAGACAAATAAACATATCTTTGTAAAAGAAATTGGAATATTGTATCTGTTTATCAATTTACTTGGTAGAGAGAAGGGTAATATCACACAATCACCAAATCCTAAATTTGGCCTAGAAATGAAAGAAGAAATGGATGACGGTGACAGCTACGAAAATGGAGTTCTTATTCCGAAAACATGCTGTAAACTAATTGTGGTATATACTGTTTTACGTTAAGAGTTTCAAAAGTGATAGGCACAAAGTTTAAGGATAGTCAATATCACATTTGTTTGATTTCAGTTCGAACAACAAAGACAAATTTTTTAAAAGGATCTAATATCGGAAATCGGCAGGGTTTCTCAAGCCCTCTCTTTGTTTTTCGGTAGTCAACAGTAACATCCAAAATTCTCTTTTTTATGTCGACTTATTATCCTACGGATAACCGTAGTGAGCGTACAGACCTTGACCCAAGTAAAAGTGCATTTATGCATGGTTTGAATCTTGATTTGTGCTAAGAGAGATCATCTTTACAGAAGTAAATGGCACAAGGTGTCCAGAGGTTTTATTTTATTGCATCTTAAATATCTGAATACTTGTTTGATGGGCCTTTAATGATAGGTGATCTGTTATATTACCCAGCGTTTTGTATTTTTCTAGCGAAAGGAGGCTGCAAGGCAAACGAGGTCGAGAGTTTAATTGATCATGTGACATCGAAGTGTACAGACCTGAATTTTTCAGGCCTCATGTGCATTGGAGCTCCAGGTCATGATTACAGCAAAGGGCCAAATCCTGACTTTGAGGTAATTACTATTTTGAAGGGATTTACTAATTCAAAAGCAAATTTGGGTTACTTGATAAAGCGTTAATTTTGGGTAAGCAACCATGACTTTCTTGCATATGGAACATCATACTTTTTTCTCCTTCTAGTATAGTGTGCCTGTAAGGTGCACTTTACTAGAAGGAGAAATCCTGATGTTCATGTTACAATTCTAAGATGAGTTGCAGTAGTATGTATGGCGCTCTTATATCAGAAAGAAGTAGTTTTGGTTTCTTTCATATTCTTTCTCTTATTTTTACTCCAATGCCCAATATTTAACGGCCATCGGTCTTTTAAGGCGTTTTTTTCTCTAGTCATCAGCACCCAACAATGCCTCACTGGAGAGCAAAAGAGCTTTAATGGTTATTCAAGTTTTTTGGTCTTGTAACTTTGATTAGCTATGTTTTTCGCAAAATGGGCCAGCTTATGTACCTCCGTTTTTTGTCTTCCCCGACTTCCTTTTCTGGACCAGTTGTTGTTTATTCTCTTGTGGACTATCATCGAGCTCCAACTGCTTGACTAAGGAGCTCAAACAAAGCCGTTTAGTTTTGTTTGTTTTCGAATACATTTTCCTGCATTCTAGCAGGAAAATGAATAGCAGTTTTCCAGCTTTTTGGCATTTTCCTTTGCCGGAGCCATGCATTAGAATTCTTAGTAAGGTGTTTGAAAATTGGTCTCTTTAATTTTTAATAACATGTGATGTAATGTAAATCGGGGGCCGCAGCCGCGAATCTTGCTGTTTGACGTTTCAAGCTGTTCACCTGTAGTTTTTCAGGCACAACTAGTTTAGTTAAGTAGATAACGTTAATACTGCCATCTATGCTGATGTTGTTGAAGTAGCTCGATTTGTAGCCCGTGATAGAAGTAGTTGGCTGTTTCCTCAATTCTATTTCTACATTCGGTGGTTATGCCATCGCCTTCCTTTAAAGCGTTCATTTTGGCTTTCCCTTTAGTTATTTTGTTTTTGGAACAGTTAAATCCTCTAATATGTTCTATGGATTCCTTAGTGATGGCTTAGCTAACTTGTGTCGTCCAGGTTTTTGTCTGCATATTTGGTTATCCTATTTCATTGTCATTTCTACTGTTGATGACTTGATGATTGTTCTGTCATTAGATGCAGGGTAACTTGACAAAGCTTGCGTTTTTCGTCACCTCAGGTCGACCTGTAGTTTTCATCAGTTTGATCACTATGGATTAATATGGTTGTTAGGTATCTGGGATTCCTCAACTCGACATCGGTGATTGGCCATGTTTTATACTTCGTTTTGAACAGTTTGTCCCCCCTTTTTCAGCTCTATTTGTAGCTTTTCACAGACAATATCGTAGATGCTGACCTTTACTTTGTTTATGACTTCTACATTGCTACAATTGTCTTAATTTTTGGTGACCATGCACTCCTTGATTGTTTGGACTGCAGTAGAACCATTTCCTTTTTTCGCTTCTTCTTAATGAATATGTCAGCTACTTTCAGGTTTTTTGAATGCATAGAAGCTGCATGACATTTCTTATTTCCTTGGCCCACATTTTTGTGAAAACCAACTATCATAATTGTGTTATGGATTTTTCTGTATTCTTTTGCTTTTTAAACCTATTCTTTAAAGGTTGTTCTTTGCTAATTATTAATATTGGAAGATACAATTTAATCAGTTTTGAAGTGAGGTTTATATCTGCAATCGATACCCCACAAAGTTTTTAAATATTGTTTGTTATCTTTTTCTTCAGTAGAAATCCCACTACGCTTTGTTTCAGTTCTTCACTGTCTTCATGGAATGACAAGTGTTGGTCTTTAGCTTTATTACAGGATTTCCCAGGTTTTCAAATTTCAAATTTCAACAAATTACTGAGGTGATGCTCTTTGAAGGTACAAGCATTTCATCTACAGAAAAAATGCCTTTCCTACGTTTTCCTTTTGTAAATTTTGGTGGTGACTGAATGTAATTTTTACACTGAGCCCCGATAGTCACACCAATTGCTTAGAGTATACCTTACTTTAGCATCGCTAGTCTCGTAGAAATGGCCGAATTATTTTATCTGCAGGTTTCGTTCAAGGAAAGTGGGCCATACGTTACCGTGCTGGCGTGTAAGTTGTCAGGATTAGATGTTTGTTATTCTGATCGCTTGTTGCTGACCACCGTGAATTTCTTCCCGTATGTTTTAATTTTGGCTTCTTTTTATATGAAAATGACCCTCTCCCATTTCCACCCCATTAGAAGAAATATTTTATCTTCTTTGTGGTTACTTAGTTGAGGTTTCCAGCGTTGCACACTGATTCATCTTTGTATAACTCTGTTTGTCCACTTTATGCTGTAAATGAGTCATTCTTGAATTGGTTTTAAAGAGTAGCACTTTCAGTCATCGTTACGGTTTTGTTTATGATTTTCTGTTGCTGGTGTTAACACTAATTTCTAAAATTGTGGCTTTTAATCATATTGCTTACACAATGAATCACCCGTTCGTAGAAGTAGCCACTCTTTATAAATCATCAGATGTTCCTTTTATTCCTCTCTTCACACACTTTTCACCTAAGATATTGGTCTTAAAAGTCGTAGTGACTGCTGCAAGACGTCAACATCCTTCTTTTATTTAGAGGTTCATTTGTGATTCAGGACAGGGTTTATTGCATCTTATTATCACACAATACGCTTTCTTAGTATGTGCTTTCTAATAGTTCTTTGCCATTGGCCACTAGGCCTTGGAAGTCAAGTTGGTTTCTTACATTTTAGCACACTATGACTTGCTCTGCATCAGCCATAGATTTGGCACGGGAGTAGCTGGGAGTGCTGTTTGTTTTAATAGCCATTTTATTTGTCAGAAAACGCAAGAGAAATAATACTGAAAGAAATTCTATGCGAATATAATTTTTTGTCCCAAGAAGTCATGACATCGTTTACTAGTTTTCATTTTCATGAATTTTTGAACACCCGGGATTAAATTTTAATGAACTTTTAGGTCATAAATTGCTGACAAATTTTCTTCGATTACAAAGATTTTTCTGAAAATTTTGCAACCTTTCTCCTAAACTTGGATGTACAGTGACACCCTAGTACCTCTTTCAGGGAGGTTACCTACTGTTGAATACCTACTCTAAATAGAAAAGATATTTGTGGGCATTCAAGTCAGTCCTATTGTGTATTTTCATTGATGCAGTGAAGTGTGTTTTTGTCATATGTATAGGTCAAACGATGTTCTCTGACATTTTTTTGTTTTTAGTGCATTCGCAATTTTGTGCTCCCTAGAGTCTAGGTCTTTTTGGCATTTTATGTATACGAGCAGACTGTTATATTCCCATTCTAAAGTTAAATTTGTTCTTTTAGTTATCATAAATCAAAATTCTGTACCTTGTTCTCGATGTCCTAAGAAATTTGCTGCAGTTGCCCTCACATCGTTGGTCTCCATTGTCATTAAATCGTGCGGACACATTTGCGCATCCTCGCATGTTTTTTTGCACGTCCTCCGATCATTCCGTTAGTGTGTTAGTTTAGCAGCGTTGACCGTGTCAAAATCATATCTTCCCAAAAAGAAACGAGGCTGTTGTCACGTTCTTAGTTTGGGCTTTCTAATAATGAGGTCTCTGGACTGTGAGGGATTCATCTGATTAATGTGTTGAAGAAAACAAGAAAAGCTGAACAACAGCCTTGATTAAATAACAAACCTTGTTTAAAGGTTTTCATTAAACCTTTCGTCTCACTTGGTACATAAAAGCTTTTCTTGAATTTGTGGTGATGAAGAGGAATTCCCCTCTATGGTCTTTCGGTTTGAGCAACAGTTTTGCCTCGTTTTCAAAAATAATAATATATATTCAAGGACTTTTTAAGAACATATGGTATGTCATGCATTGAACGGGACAGTATTCTGTTCTAAAACAAGGTTATTGATTCACGATCTAAGGTCTACATATAGGGAATCAAAATGGCTTTGAAAAATTTATTTGCAGAACTTAAATACTATTGAAATATAATAGAAATTATATTTCAGACAGATGCAATCAAACCCACAAACATGTACATTGGAAGTGTACCCTACAAAGTAGTTTTGAGCTTATTTTTGCGAAAGATTTTTTTTTTCTTGTGACATAACTGGATGTCGTTGAAATATGTGTTCTGGAATATCTGCATTTCAACCAGTTTAGTTTCACACCCAGTGGCCCAGATATTGACAGTATTTTTTAATTCATTGTGATTATGATCACCAGCGTGAAATAAAGGATCATTCAAAAATGACGTCAACCACTTAGAGAAAGAGAGGGTACCTAAGTTGACAGAAGTTGACAATATTTTGGGTAGGGGGGCGAAAGGAAGGTGAACGTTGACGTCATTCTTTGAAAAAATTTACTAATTCTAAAAGCTTGAACCTTCTTTTAACTCACTCGGGAGTTTATAAACAACCTTTTCACTATATTAGTATCCTCACTTCAGTTGTTGGCTGCTGTGTCCATTCAACAACAGACATGCCTGAGATAGTGACTGACATATGTTCAGGAATCTAAATGGGAGTGAAAATGACGTGAGTGAAGCAGAGGATGAACAGAGCAGAGGTGATGACGATTTTATCTCACGAGTAGAATTTGATGGGAATATTTTTGACGCATTGAGAGTTTTTTCAAAGTGTAAAAAAACAGAGGTTCAATTGTTTTTTCTCTTAAGTTTTACATTTCACTCGGAAGTACTTTTGTCACCCCTGCTTCAAACTTCTAACCCCTTGTATTTAGAAACATATAAATTAAGAATATAGTGTCAATATTTTATCTTCGTTTGCAGAAAAAGTTCAGGGGAAAAGTACCCAAAATTGACGTAAACTTTAAGGGAAGGGGGGGGTCATAAATCCAAAAATTGACAAGAGTTGAAAAGAGCGGAAGGGGCGTTAAAAATTGTGAAAAGTGGTTGACGTCTTTTGTGAACGATCCCTGACAGCAAACCAATACCAGAAAAAAAAAAGAAAATTATAAAATAGAAGTCTTGATTTTGTGACTGATGGTAAATATTTTCCTGACTGCTTTAAGTCTCGAGCAAAAAATATCAGCTAAAGAGTAAGTGGAAATTAATTTTTATGTAACATTCAAAGAGAGAAAGACGTTGTTTACAGTTAAAGGGCAGTTTTTTAGCACACTTTTAAATGACTCCTATCCAGTTCCATAAAAAGGAATAAAATAGAGGCCCTTGTATGAGACATTCTTTGACATAATCAGTTACAGACGAGGAGATATGAGAAAAAGTCCAGTACATCCAATACCCATCACTCTTTTAAAATAATGGTAAACGAAACTGCTAGGAATATGACCCGATGATTTCTATCATCATCATCATTCTATCCGCTCAAAATCTGTTGCAAGAGTAAGGGGTACATACAAGCTATATAAATTTAAGGATGAATTGTACCTATTAGTTGTGACTTGGTCGCAGTTGTTGATAATGTCCGTTGCTATTCCCCTTTACATATTTTTTTAAATTTCGATTCTTTCATTTAGTATATAATTAACTGTTTACGTTTTTTCAGCAAATGTTGGAAGTAAGAGAACAGCTTTGCAGAAGTGGACGGTTCACAAAAGACCAAATAGAGCTAAGTATGGGAATGTCGGCAGACTTCGAGCATGCCGTAAGTATGCCAACCGGGAAAATGTCATCGCTAAGATTTAGAGCAAATTGTAGTCATAGTGGAGAAAAAACGTGTACCTTACCCATGCTGTCACTAGATGTTCTTTGCCGTCACCCTTAAACACAATTGCACACAGCTGGACCGATTTTCCTGGTTCATTCTTCCTGTCATCAAATCTGTAAAACTCTATTATATGATGCGTTTTGCTCTATTTTGTGATATTTTGAGCTACACAGTTTAGTACAACAGATAATCTGACATTTGCTGCAATTTTGATCTGACACTCCTCAGATTCCCAATTTGAATAGCGACTTTAATAACTGGTGTATGAAACCAAGTTTTAAATATGCAATTAGCAAGTAACAGTTATTGGTTAAAAGTAGGTTTTATAAGGTGTTGAGCCAGTTTGGACCCTCTAAAATGGATGAGTTTTTAGGACCCCAGTCTCAAAGGAAATGATGACAGAAAGATCTTACATTAATACGAAAACCTTAAAGGTTTGACCGATACTGGGGAGAGGAAAATTGTGGTGCCTGTTTCAGTGTTCACTCAGTTTCTTGCCAAGGGTTATGATTATGAATTGCCCAGGAATCTGTTTTGAAGTAGTAAAGGAAACAAGACAAAAAGAGAAAAAATGGAGTTGCAAAGTGTTTTACAGGAAATTTTATAGGCATAAAGCCTATTCTTGTGTATGGTTTACAATTTAGTACTGTGCAAAAAGTTGAAGACTCTTCTAAATATTTGCAGTGAGGAGTTATTTTGTTGTACTAACTACATTCACCTCTGCATATCATTTTTTACCCCTTCAGTTCTTTATTTTTCTCACTTGCAAATTCAATTAGGTACTATGTTTTCTTACATGAAAATTAGTTATTTAATCCCAACATAACAAAAACTAGCATTCATAATTAAGTCATAGCAACACGAACACTTTACCATATCACCTTATCATATTTGCATTAATTTTGATGGGTATTGATAAGGATAGGGAATCCATTTCTGAGTGCATAATGTTAATAACAATGGAAACATATTTGTCACGTTTTTATGAAAAACAAAGAGAGCATGTGTTGTTTTAAACTTATATTGATGGTTAAACAAGTAACACATCGACTTATCTTAGAAGCTCTGTTTCTTCAGGTTAACTGGTAGACATATTTGATTACAAGCAAGGTAAATTGCTCTTTCTCATGGCCGTCTTGCATTGATTTTTTGTGTGTGTTTTATAGGGGTCACTGCCCAACAAATTTGTCAAGCAAATGTCGTTTTCATTTAAAAGAAGTAAGGACATCACAATAGTAAGAAGCAAACACTATATAAAGCGAGCATGGTACCCATGTTTTACCGTCTTTCTAATGAAGGAGGGGGGGGGGGGTGCTTACTAGTCGAAAAACGACGTTTATTTTAATCAGGCTGTAAAAACATTGAAGAAGATGAGTTAGAACTATTAATGATCTAGAGCATTAAAGCGCAAGGAATTTCGCTTTTGCTATTTAGTTCAGCCGATCAGAAAAGACAACGGCGTAAATTCCCTTGAAAATTACCAGTATCCTCTCATCATTAAACAAAGTATCGCCATTTGTGGGTATTTCAATAAAAGCTAGAAGAAAGCTAGAAGAAATGGACACCTACAATTAGTAGCCTTAGTAGGTAATTGATAGGTACGGTTCCATTCAAGTGAAAAAGAGACGCACGCGAAATACACTATAATTTTTACGCTTACCTGGACTTAGTGTAACAAATCTGCCTTCTTTTTATACAAACTCCTGGAAATTGTAACCGTTTGATGAGACATACAAGAGTTAATTGTTTCAAACACTTGATGAACGAGAGTAGCCATCCTCCTAAAACATTTTGAAGTCGCTTGCTACAAAGTGCATTAAAGTCTCTTCGCATTCATCATCTTAAAGTGGGTTTAGTTTTTCATAAGTTGTTGATAACTTGTTAAATTGTAGAAAAGTGGAAAATATGTGTGTACCGAACTTGATTCGAATCAGTACTTATGGCTATCGTGGCCACATGATATACCGCCTGAGCTTTTCTACAAATTCAATTTCTCTCCATTGATGTTATACGATTTTCGCAATATCCTTGCTCTCCATGTATACTGGAATCGGCTGAACTGACCTTGAAAAGAAGCTATCGTTAACTATAGCTCACATCCCTTAAAAGTGAGCTTCAGATAATTTCTTACTTACATTTTCATGTCAACATAACTTGGATTTCGTAAAAAACAACACATTTTTTTTGTTTATACCCGCCATAATTTACCATTGGTTTGGAACATGGCTCCGGGCATTTTCCCCTTAATATTAACTTATGCTGTTTTCATTTTAGATTCTGAAAGGAAGCACGATCGTTAGGATTGGGAGTACTATATTTGGAGCTCGTGATTATTCAACCAGTAAACCAGATAATTTAAAAGCAGAATCGAGTCAGAATTCGAAAATTGACAACTGTGAAAAATCAAAAGAACAAGCTGATTTGGTTGTAGGAACTAATGGAGATTCGGTTGAATGTACTGAAGCACTTAAGATGCTTAAACTACCCAAATACTAAACCTTGAATAGGTCAAAGTATCATCGTATCTCTCAAAATTGAGTTTTCTCTTGTAAAGAGATTTGCAAGTTTTGCCTTGTTGATAATTTTTGTTGCATTTGCACTTGGTTTTTATAAAAGATCACCCATAATAAACCCCTGTCTTTAACCATAAAGACTAAGTTTAATCAAATTTGAAATGTTTAATATGGTTATTGTATTAGTACTAAAAGAGATTGCAATTTTTGAAATGGTATTAAAACTAATTTGTTTGCATTATTTCATTTTGTTGGTATTTATAAATTGAACTGGTTTGATATTCTGATCCCACATATTAGATACAGGAAAGTAGTCTTGTTTGCAGTCACTTGCAGCTATGACTTAATCTGGAAACTAAGACAATCTCTACCTGTTTCACAATTTTCGATAAGTTCTGGTGCAAATCTCTGAATGCCAAGGATATAAAAAGCGTAGTGTAAAATCGTGTAAACAGAATTTAGTTTAGATTTTTTAGATTGGGTTTCATTTTTTTTAGGATTCCCCAAACTAGCTAATGCATTCAGTAATTCCAGTCATGTCAAATGGCCTTATGAGGAACCTGCGAAACATAGAATGTTATGTCGTATTTATCTAGGGAGGTCAGGGAATGTTTGAGAATATCAAAACTCTTGCAAATAGATTTTTCCTGAAAGATCAACTTAAGATCTTTGTAAAACATTTTGTTTTTTGGAAATCCGTTTGAAACATTTATAAGTTATAGGCATTTTAGGATAATTACTGGGAAGCCAAAGTTGGAAAAAGTGCTTATAAGGAAATATATGAAGTATTGCATATAAAAAACCGTCGTATTTTCACCGGGTTTTTCTCAGAGCATTTGAGCGCTTCAAGTTATCAAAATCAAATTCGTAGGACTTCTTGGACAATATGTTGAAATCACAATCACCACTGTGCAACAATATATGTAGTTAATTACCGTAGCAACTATTAACGAATACCAATAGCACCAGCCAGGAGTTGGTTTTATTTACTGTTTCAGGGAAGTATAGTTATTTTTTTACCCCTTAAGCAGAATTTTCACCGAAAATGTTGCTGATTTATGATCAGCCAATGTAGCCTGTAATTCCTTGTATTCATGATCCAGCAAGCAAAATCGCCATTGCAAGTCGTGGTTTTTACGTATGTCTGCTGAGTATTGTTTTGTTATTTATGCTATAACTATCATATTTCATTGCTACATTTTCCAGAAGAAGCAGTATTTTTTAGGCCTTTCGTCAAATTGTGTTTTTTTACATTAAGTCTATTAAGTTCATTCACACTGAATTCAAATTTCGTTTTCAAATTTTTTCTTTCAGATTCTGCTATTTTTAACTCTTTTTTTCAGTTTACACTTCCTTTCATTCTTTCATTTTACTAGACAAATACTCTGAAATACATTTAGGATGGACGAATTCCTTGTCAAGAAAGTCCTTTCTCCTTCTTCCGCTGAGAGCTGAGGCCATATCATGAACTGGTTTCATTCTCTCATAAACTGTTCTGTAACCATCAAAATATTTTTATAAATTTGTATAACACCCATTTTATCGGCTTTCTTATATTTTACAAATTTTAATCATAAATATTCTTCTTGATAAATGTTACCTCCATTGCTTTTTTGTTTTGTTTATTTGGATTACATTGCTGCTGCGCTTGCTCCGCCATTTTGATTGCCGAAAGATCGGAGTTTTCCACGGCGACGAGACCAGGGTCTTGCCCCAATCAAAACACACTTGCATGTCGCGTAACCAGGTCAAACTTTAAGGACTAATACTGCAAAATAAGGGTTCAAAAATTAAAATGAATTCATCCACTAATTTCTGCAGCTCCCAAAATACGTAACTATGAGCCTGAACTATTTTTATTTATCTTGACTCTTACTAAAAGTAACCTTTTGATTTCAACTGTTCCAATTGCAATTATATTGATTTGAAATTCGTCCCCTAATTAATAACGAGGCTCTTTTTTAGGATTACATAAGGAAACATGTGCAGCAGCACTAACGTTAAAAAAGGGGTTGATTTTTTGTAAACCTAAAATTATTAACCTCAAAACGTTTATGGTTGTATCTCAGAAAGTATTTTTAGCATGGAATATTTTCAATATCACTAAAATGGGAATTAAATCAGCTTTTGGAAGATACAAATGTTTAAATGAGAGCGATGTATAATGAAAACTGCACCAAGGTGAGCTTTTTCAGTGGTTTTAACTGCGTGGCTGCCAGATTGTTCCCCCTATTATATCCACCTTTGGAAGGTGCTTTTTTATTTGAGTAGCTCTTCAAGGAGAACAAACAAAAATAGAAATTCTTCATACTGTTCCTGTTGTGTCAAAGTTTACAAAAAGCAAAGCCTATTGAAATAGCATTATCATTTAGACTTCATATTTTAATTCCTTGGGAAACTTAGTATGTGTGAATTTCTTTCTAAACAATTACTTAAGGTAACTCACTGCCCAAAAATCACCATTGTTTTTTTTGTTCTGGTGATCAATTTACATCGACCCAATTTGATGCTGCCGTTGAAGCCACTGAAGAAAATAATGCTGATTGCCAAAAATCGCGCCATGGGGCAAGTGCAAGACGACAAAAGACAGATGAAAACAAAGAGCAGGGGAAATGAGCTGTTTGTTTTTTGGTTTGCTTTGATTTTCATGATTATTTTGACTTTACCTTTGTCCTTTGTTCTCAGTTTTTTCCCTCCATTTTATTTTTTCTTCCAAGGACATTTACAGATAAAATTGTATTACTGTAACTAAAGGCTCCGACCAATTGCAGTAGTAGGTACCAAGTAGATCTTTTATATCTGAAAACTTTTACAATATCAGCAAGAGACTGTTTTTCTGACGGAGAACAGAATCTGTTTGTGCAACCAGAAACAAGTATACTCTTAGAAAAGTGCATTCCGACTGAAGGGCAGTGACATTCTAAAATATGGGATAGTTTCAATTCAGAGAAACTAGGAATCTTCGTCGTAGTCATAAAAAAGTGTTTTACAACGCTTTTCAAGTTTGACAAGGTAAAACATGATTTTTTAATATTTCGACAGTATGACTTCCAAATTAGTGGTAGATAAAAGTTTGTAAGGAGTAGATAGCCTAACAATTTTAGAACGAGAGGGAGAAGGTTTGTGCCAAATTCTGACGATCTTTTAATTGGCATAAATGTGGGCTGTTATTTCTACATAGTTGCTATTGCAACATTTTATTGTTACATTCCAAATACCTCATGAATACTGAATTTTTGCTTATTGACTTGTTCAAAATATGTCACCAAGTACAATGGAGATGTTGAAATAAATCAGAAAAAAGTACTAAATTAGACAACTACAGCCTCAACCTTTTAAACTAACTCCATTGGAGCTGGTGCAAAGTGGCTTGCTCGTTTTGTCGTTGTAGGGTGAAGCAAGGAACGTTTAACGGCTCATCTAATTTTCTGAGAAATAAATTTGCAGTACAATCATTAAGAAATACTAGCATGAAATATAAACAGTCTCAGAAATAATCATCTGCCTTTACTGTTGCCAAATTGTTGCAATTTGTCTGTTTTACTCTTTGCCTTGGCATAGCTAAATCATTAATTTTTCTGCCAAGGATAGCTAAACCAAAGCAATTGTGAAATTTATAGAAAAAAACGGGAGAAATCTCTTTTTCTCCTTCCATCGAAAATGATTGACATATTTAATAGTTCCACCACTTTTTCGGGCTTAAGCAACAGTGTTGATATGGTTGGCAACAAATTTGAGTCTGAGTTCAAACAGTGAAGAAAAACAGCCTTTGGCTAGATATTTCGAAATTTAGTTTGGACAGTATTTCCCCAACCATTGTAGAGCATCCAATGGTCCTTTGGTGGAAAAGCTTGTCAAGATAGAGTTTTTACCTTTGTTTATAACGCAGTTCTCTATTGCTAGGGTACTCATATCACGTCATGGTATTATTATTATTATTATTATTATTATTATTATTTTGAAAAATTTTTAACTGGCTGATCTTTATACCGTAATTCCCCTTATTAGGCGAGTCACAACTAATGACCTAGGGCTAATAAGGTACTTTCTCCCATCTTTCACATCTCAAGAACTTTTCTTAGGATTCTAGCTGTTCCTAATAAAGCGGTCTTCNATATATATAAAAGTTTTCATGTGTATAAAAAGCAATCATGCAGGCTGCTCCATGTATTTGAAGATTGAACAGAGCGCGATAATAGGTACACAAGCAGAAGAAAAACAACTACAGTTTCGTTGTAACTTCAGACTTCAAGTTTCTTGCTTCGTATCCATCAAGCAACTGTTGCCTGATGAATGCAATGCAATAAACTTGAACTCTGAAGTCGCAACGAAACTGTAGTTGTTTTTCTTTTGCTTTGTGCCTATCATATATTTTTTTTCATTTATATAATGTATATTATACATGTGAAGTTTACATTTTCCAGGCTAGATGCTGTTATACCTAACCTATTTGTCTGTCTGTCTGTCTATCTATCTATCTATCTATCTATCTATCTATCTATCTATCTATCCATCTATAACAGCTTATGGCCATGAGAATTCATATTCACCAATTAAATACTCTGGAACAAGTTTATGACATAAAAGAAAAAGAGGAAAGTAAATATGGGAAAGTTTATGTAAAGACGCATTTCTGGATTCCAGTATTTGTTGCCTTTTTAATTTTATTAACTTCAGAAATGAAGAGAAACGTTTCGAACTTACCTGGATGACTAACCAAGTTACATAAATACTGAGCTCAACTTAAAATGATTTTATGCTACGTCGCCAGCTTTATTACTACATGCGTCCAAATGTTTCAGTATAAATGTTTCAGTGTATATTATTATAATTATAATATTATGGTATTATTTTTATTATCGATCAACAGCCTGTGAAAACAAAACTGTATTGTATGAAGACAGCATCTTGAAGTTTCGGAGAGGATATTAGCTGTCGCGTTTACTGTACTGGTCAAGCAATATAAAACTCCGCTTTCCACTTTTGCGCGCATATAAAATTTTTTTTACCTCTTGTGAGGTCTAAAGTTATACTTTGGTTGATCAGTTATACCACTGGTCAAATTTACATCTTTTCAAATATGAAACTGACCAATTATAAGTGTGAATATCGTCAGGGCGAAGCTTAGTTGTTCCAGCTGTCAAGTCCTGTGACACTTTTTCATTTTACAGCTTCTTGCTTGGTCCACAGTCTGAGGGTATTCTCAGAAACTTCACATTTAAAATTTGGCAAATGCAAAGTTTGACGCACGAAAAGAAGAATAAATGTTAAATCAAGTATTTGGAAGGTGTGTAACTTGCTCCACAGATTTATTTCTGACTAGTTCAATATCAAGAGTACTTTCTGTTTCTGAAAAAGGAGTATTTCGGTGTAGATACCCAAAGTGAAAAACTGCAGTACTTCTGATTGTTAAATACCGTTTTCATTGTGACGAAAGATAGGCAACTACCTCTTTCACAAAGACAGTTATTACCTCAAAAGTATAGTTGGATATGACAAAGTAATGAATTGGAAATATCCCAAAAGAACTACTCGTAATTATTAAAGAGTTTATCAATAGTTACAAGAGACGACTGAAAATAAGGGGACAATTTACCAGGTCTATTGAGCAAACGTGTAGATTTGCTTGAATCTTGAAAAAATCTGAAATTATCATTTATGAAGTAGCCATTGAGTGCCTTAGAATTGTGGAATTTATGTAACTAATGGTATTCAAACTTCTTTTAGAAAATGGCAATCAGAATAGCCAACTGGTGTATTGTGAAGGAAACATGATAATTATACACTGTGGAACTGAAAGTTTAGTATTTAGTTCATTTAGAAAATGATTTATTCACTTTTTATAGTAGAGACACATCTGCTTTGTTTTTACTTCAAGAAGGGCAAGTGTTGTCCCTTACCCGATCTGCAGGTGGTCAAAATGCAGTATTTTTTAAATATATAATGTTCAATTAATTTTGATAAAATGTGCAGTTTTATACAATAGAGTATATCACTGATAACGATGTATGTTTTAGATCTCCATGTAAAGATTGATGTATGTCACGTCAAAATCTGTACAGATTAACATTAGAATTTGTCTATTGTCAAAGTGTATTTTTTGTAAAATAACCGATACTTAGTACTTTTGTACCGTTTGGCAACTTGTAGTGATCAAAAAAATGAACTTTGACAGAACGTCAAATGAAAATGACGTAGAATTGTAATGTTGCACAATCCAGGTATGCTGTAAATCACGTCTTAGTTCTCCTATGATCAGCTGGTCTGAAACGGGAAAAGTTAACTTGTTTTCAAAAATATACATGAAAATAAGTAACATTAAAATAAGTCACAAAAGTGGAAACACGTCAGTTTGTTTTTAGATATTTGACTGATAAAGGTAAACAAAACTCTGTCCAACATGATTCACAGCAAAACCTTTTGCTGGAGGTAAAACTCGAACGCAGCCTCTATGCTAACCAGCTCAATAGCTTTCGATGAAAAATACCAGTTGTACAGTGTTCATTTTCACAGGTTAGTGCCCTTAAATCAATAAATCACTGCATTTGGAAAAGTTTCAAGCAAAGCACCAGCGACAATGTGTTATTCCTCACATGCTACCTAAGTTCTAGATATGGATCAGTAATTGTTGTTGGAGATAGCTTCTCTACACATCTTGACGTTACAGGGGGTAGATATTATGCCCTTTTACATGAAGAATAATCTATTTATTACTATAGAAAAATTTTATTGAAACAAATAATGTTGTAGAATGTTTACTCGAAAATAAATATAGTAGGTGAGTACGATAGTTTAAATCTGGGCATCATCCATATTTCTACTGGAAATATTATGTTCCTTATTTCCTTTTCCTAAAAGTCTCAGAAACTTGAAAGAAGCTTCTTAAGGACAAAAATAACTGGAAATATTCAGGATGGTTCATCTGTTGGTATTAACAATTATTGGGGGTAAGTACGTACTAATAATATTAGACATTGCTACCAATATGGCCTTTGTCACTTGACAAAGGCCACGGTTTTTAATACGTCCTGTTCCTTCACTTCCTGTAACAAGGATGAAATGATAGCTGACGAAGAATTTTTTTTCTTTAATGTAATTTTAGATCCCCGTGCCATTATTTATACTTTTTACGTAAGGAATTATTGTATTGGTAACAGCCATTCGGAAATGGTGGAAAACAGTTATCATCAATTGCATTGATTTCTGCATAATGGGTTATGGGTTACAAGGATCCGTTCGGTTTCAAATCTTCAATTTCATTTGTACAGCTGTGCAACGCCTACATAAACCAGCCTTCCATCCCATATTTATGCATCAAACATTGTTTTATTTATTATGTATATGTTAAATGAAGGTTTTTATAATGACTTTGGATGAATATTTCTTTACAGAAAATAATAAGTAGTGGTCAAGTAAACGAATTAATATATTCGGAGAGCCAAGCTAAAACAAAAATTTTATCGATTTATTCTTGAATTTAATCGCCTTATATAGATAGTTATGAAGTTTTTTTTACCAAAAAAATCACTAGACAATACACCCATTGATCAGAAATATTCACTGTTTGTAACTTTATGTCAGAGTTGAAAGATCAAACAAACCTTTCAATGACAGTACTTTTATATATTATTCAAAACAAAAGAAGCTAAGTTTTACCATCTCGCAGATCAGGAGACTACCATCTCCGATCTACATAGGGTTTACAAAAAAAGAGTGATGTTTAAAACATGGAGGTAAAGCAGCCATAATTAAAGTGTCTCGTATCCTCACTTAATGATAATGAAAAACCAAACATGACCATAGTTAAGGCAAAAAATGTTAAAAGCAGTACAAAGATCCATGTTTATATCTTTTTTAAAAGTAGTTCAAAATAATGTCAAGAATCATTTATAAGTAAATGTCTATTAATAAATAAAATAATCATATTTTTACATATCTTATATGCAGTTTAATCTTAACTTCAAAAACAACAAGACTTGTTAATAAATTAAATGAAATATTTTTAAGCCTTTCTTAATGTATATGGTAAGTAAACTTTTCTCACCTTCTCTCTTTCTTTTATACTTCGAAAAAAAGGTATACAAACCATTACCAACAGGTTAACACAATTACTCTTCAATTTTAATAACATTATATTATATTGCTTGTAATTTATTTGATCTGCATTATACTGTAAAAATAAACAAAATAAATTAATTTTCTCTATTTAAATTCATGTATTTCACTACAAATTCTCAGGGTGATATCTTAAGTACAAGACAATTGAATAAAATAATTCGTACAAAGAGAAATGAAGTCTAAAGCTTGAGTCGTCGAGTATATATGTAGCATTCGGGAAAGGCATACGAGACATAATGATGAAGCTGAATGGATTAAGGAAGTAGAACAAGAGTTAAAACAAGAGCAACAAGTAAATGTGACAATTTTTGAAGATGCTCTGAAGAAGCGCATGGTTATCATGGCTAACTGGAAAGCGTCAGAATCAGATGGTATACATGGTTACTGGATCAGCACTTTAATACGTTTATATGAATGACTAGCTATACAACTGATGGCATGCTTGGAAGGAAAAGTATCGGTCTAAAAGTTACACGGTAGGACAGTACTGATTATCTTTTAAGGGGAAAGTTTGTCATCACCGCTCTTTGTTACGTGTATGGTGCCACTGTCTACATTGCTGAAAAAAGAGAAAGCTGGATATGATCTTAGTGCGAACAGAAAAAAAAATCTTGTGCTGTATAAGGATGATTTAAAGGTGTATGATAGAAACAAGAAATAGGCAGATGCATTTATTATTACCTACCAAATCTATAGTAAAGACATTTGTATGGAATATGGAATCACCACGAGTGTACATATAACGCTACAAGGAGGAAACGTATTCAGTGAGGGAGAGTTAGAAATGTTGGGTGGGCAATGCAATGATGAAGTAGCTTGAGAGAAAGAATATAAGTATCTTGGAATTCTTTAAGCAAAAATCTTTAAACATGAGCAGACGAAAAAGAAAGTGACGAAGTAGTAGGTCAAAAGAGTGAAGAAAGTTGCTTCTTCAAAAGTTAACAGTGGAAATATAATTAGACGCCATCAACTCCCTTGCCCTGTCTCTGGTAAGGCATGTTACCCAAATCATAGATCCGGACAAGGAGGAATTGAATAAAAAAGAGAGAAAGACAAAAGATGTACTCACAATGAATAGAATGTTACATTCACAAAGTGATGTTGAGCGGCACTATATTCCACGGAAAGAAGGAGCAAAGGACCTGCAAGGTGTAGTAACTTGTGTGCAGGTTGAAGGAGAGAGTTTGGCCAAATACGCCAGTGCAATCCGAAGACCTGCTTTTCCAGGCTCTTAACAAACAACATATGACAGTACAAATATGCAATCAAGATGTCATGAAGTAAAGAAAAGAGGAAAGGCAACGAAGATGGTAAGAAAAGGGCTTACATGGAAAATTGATCAAAGAAGTAGATAATATAAAAGATAAGCCGTCTTGGAACTGGATAAGGAAAGAGTTCTTATGAAAAGAAAGGGAAGGAATAATATTTGCTGCCCCAGAACCAAAATTTCACACAAATTGGATTAAGAAGTACATTGATAAACAGGACTAAAATTAGACTTGGAAACAAGGCAACTAAACTAATACTTTATATGAAAGAATCTTATATGGTGAAACTGAATCAATTGTTTTATGCAAATGCTTGTTTTCGAACAAGTGTGTGAAGTATTAAGAGAAAGAATAAAAGACAAAACAAAAATAAAAATCTTTGTGGAGAGTAAAACTTGAGAAAGAAATAGGTGATATGAGAGGGAAATTATCCGTGCTCACCCAATTCAAAAAATATCAAAGTAATTAAAAGTAGAAAGCGCAGAAAACTTATTCTTTCTTGCATTCAATTGATATGGGATGTGGAATCTTTCAGGGAGATTCACTTTCATCTCTTTTTTGTCTTTTTCATAGCGTTTTATCTTAATAAAACATTCCACAAAATTGATTTTGATAGCTTTTTTTATCACCCTATCTTATACCCTTAAGTCTGTGGGTGAGACCAAGTGTAACATTCTAAAAAGCCTTTAGAATATGGTNAATAGACATGAACAAAACAATGTTAGAATTTAGATACAAATGTAGAAAATGGTAGCATAAATGCTATTAACCAATTTGATAACGACCCTAAAGAAGAGAAAGAAAAGGACCCTGGGGAAAAGAAAATATCCCAATTTTTGGAATATGACAAGATAAAAAAAGAAGAAATACATGACAAAATACTCCTCAAATTTGCTGAAGTTTAATTTACTGAAATGAAAGAAATTATCTTTCAAACGTTTAAATCAACAAAAAGAATATGAGAACAATTAGACTTGGAAACAAGGCAACTAAACTAATACTTTATATGAAAGAATCTTATATGGTGAAACTGAATCAATTGTTTTATGCAAATGCTTGTTTTCGAACAAGTGTGTGAAGTATTAAGAGAAAGAATAAAAGACAAAACAAAAATAAAAATCTTTGTGGAGAGTAAAACTTGAGAAAGAAATAGGTGATATGAGAGGGAAATTATCCGTGCTCACCCAATTCAAAAAATATCAAAGTAATTAAAAGTAGAAAGCGCAGAAAACTTATTCTTTCTTGCATTCAATTGATATGGGATGTGGAATCTTTCAGGGAGATTCACTTTCATCTCTTTTTTGTCTTTTTCATAGCGTTTTATCTTAATAAAACATTCCACAAAATTGATTTTGATAGCTTTTTTTATCACCCTATCTTATACCCTTAAGTCTGTGGGTGAGACCAAGTGTAACATTCTAAAAAGCCTTTAGAATATGGTATCTTCTTCTTCTTTCGTATGACTTCTCTACCATTCCATCATTTGGAGCCATTGCCGTAGCTCATTACTGAGTGGCTGCTCTCTCAGCGCTCTGGCGCCACCAGGTGGTTTAAAGGTGGCACAGTAATTGATTATTTGTTTTGCGGTTTGGTTGCTATCTCCGCATTGGCATGAGGGGCTGCTGGACAGTCCAATCTTGTGCTGTCAGCTACCAAAGTTACCATAGCCTGACCTCATCCTGTTAGAGGTTACCCAGGTCTTTCTTGGGAGCTTGTGCTTTATCGCTTTGAGTTGTAGAGGGGGAGGGTTTCTACTACGGAGCCGTTTGGTGTTAGGGTATTCGCTGACAAGTTAATGCATGGGATGGCCTTCACTCTCACCCTTGTTCGCTAAATCCAGCATGATTGATTCCCGTCTGATGTGGTGTGGCGGGATGTCATCCATGGTGTGCATAGATTCCCTCGNAATTAGACTTGGAAACAAGGCAACTAAACTAATACTTTATATGAAAGAATCTTATATGGTGAAACTGAATCAATTGTTTTATGCAAATGCTTGTTTTCGAACAAGTGTGTGAAGTATTAAGAGAAAGAATAAAAGACAAAACAAAAATAAAAATCTTTGTGGAGAGTAAAACTTGAGAAAGAAATAGGTGATATGAGAGGGAAATTATCCGTGCTCACCCAATTCAAAAAATATCAAAGTAATTAAAAGTAGAAAGCGCAGAAAACTTATTCTTTCTTGCATTCAATTGATATGGGATGTGGAATCTTTCAGGGAGATTCACTTTCATCTCTTTTTTGTCTTTTTCATAGCGTTTTATCTTAATAAAACATTCCACAAAATTGATTTTGATAGCTTTTTTTATCACCCTATCTTATACCCTTAAGTCTGTGGGTGAGACCAAGTGTAACATTCTAAAAAGCCTTTAGAATATGGTATCTTCTTCTTCTTTCGTATGACTTCTCTACCATTCCATCATTTGGAGCCATTGCCGTAGCTCATTACTGAGTGGCTGCTCTCTCAGCGCTCTGGCGCCACCAGGTGGTTTAAAGGTGGCACAGTAATTGATTATTTGTTTTGCGGTTTGGTTGCTATCTCCGCATTGGCATGAGGGGCTGCTGGACAGTCCAATCTTGTGCTGTCAGCTACCAAAGTTACCATAGCCTGACCTCATCCTGTTAGAGGTTACCCAGGTCTTTCTTGGGAGCTTGTGCTTTATCGCTTTGAGTTGTAGAGGGGGAGGGTTTCTACTACGGAGCCGTTTGGTGTTAGGGTATTCGCTGACAAGTTAATGCATGGGATGGCCTTCACTCTCACCCTTGTTCGCTAAATCCAGCATGATTGATTCCCGTCTGATGTGGTGTGGCGGGATGTCATCCATGGTGTGCATAGATTCCCTCGGTGTAAAGGTGGGACATCCACTGATGATTCGTAGGGCAGAGTTTAGAGCACTGTCTAACTTTTGGGTTTGTACACTCCTCATGCATACCAGTAGGCAGTATTCAGCTGGAGCATACACTAGTGCAAGTGTGGATAATCTGAGGGTCATAAAGTCAGATCCCCACGATGTGCCTGCAAGTCTTTTCAGTGCAGCAACTCTTGAGGAGACTACCAACAAGTTCGTCTATATGACACTTGAAGGTGAGGCTTCTATCAAGAGTGATGCCAAGGGACTTTGGATGTTTTTCAAAAGATAAGTTTTTCCCATCAACAGTTACCCTGAGCTTGGCTTCAACATCATTGTTGTTTAGGTGAAAGAGTGAGATGGTAGTTTTTTGGATGCTTAGTTTCAGGCGCCACTGTTGAAAGTACGATGAAATGGGTGCCATATCATTTGTAAGAGAGTTTTGGATTTTCTGCGTACTGGTGCCAGGGTAAGCCAAGGCGAGCTCATCCGCATACATGTATTTTTCTGCAATTGTTGGAGGCATGTCAGCAGTATAAACATTGAACAAAGTAGGGGTAGCACCGACCCCTGTGGGAAACCATTATACAGGAGCTTTGTTCTTCTTGTTTCACCACTGGGGATGGTACGTCTGAAAGACCTGTTGGTTATCATTTCCATGATGAAAGTCACAAGTTTTCTGTCCGAGATAGTGGGAGGAGTTTCAGGTTTAGGCCGGGGTTCCAAACGGTGTCATACGCTGCAGATAGATCGACGAGAACTGGGCCCATTCGCTCCTTCTTTTACAGTGCATGTTCAACATCCGTGACCAAGGAGGCCATACGGTCGGGGGTCGAGCGGTGGAGGGAGCTGGCTATCTACGCTAGGGGCAATTCGATTTAGAATTATTCGTTCAAGAAGTTTATAGACCACTGATAATAGTGATATGGGACGGCATGCTTTAGAATCACTCAGTTCTTTTCCAGGTTTGGGGATTGCGATGACGTTAGCTCTTCTCCAAATGGTTCTTTTAACAATCTTAGGGCATCTGGGCCCAGCTTGAGACGGTGCTCTGGGCATATTTTATCTCCACCGGCAGCTTTGTCAGGCTTCATCTTCTTGAAAGCTAGCTTGAGTTCGTCATCAGTGAAATCAGCCGACAGGTTCATGTTAGCTGTTGGTGAGTTCATCAATTTTGAGGTTGTGGCTTTAACTGTCTTTTCAAACTCTTTATCAGCACTAGGAAATTTCCCATTTGCAACGAGGACACTTCCGATGGCATTGGCCCTCACAAGGCACTGTCGAGGTGGTTTCCCTTCCCCAGTAAGGCACTTTATGACGGCTCATGCCTTTCGGCTAGGGTGAATCATATCTATTTGTTCTACGGTTTCAAGTCAACGTTCACGCTTCAAAGTATTCAGGTGTTCTTTAAGTTCATTTGTGTGTGCAGTTCTAGCTGAGTCATCAGTAGAAGAGTTGAATGACAGTAGAAGATCTTCACAGTTGCTATTCCAGCATGGGATGTATTGTTTTCTCTTTCCTCTAGGGATGGTTTCATGGGCAACTTGCGGGCGCGAAGGTGTTTAGGCATCGATTGGCATGTGGGTATTGATTATTGATGGTCGGTGTCGAGAGCTGGGGAAGTGTCCTAGGACAGTCCTACGGGATGCAGGAAGTGGCCCGTTCCACCTGCAGAGATCAGGATTGGTTTCAGTTTTCCATCTCCCGGATCTAAAGGTTTTCGGCTGTTTCGGGTCATATGATTAGTACGACTTGCCCATTCAACAAGAGTAGTTCCATTCTTTCCATTCATACTGTATCCCCATTCGGTGTGGTGGCTATTGAAATCACCAGCACAAAGAGTGGGCTTAGCAAGGTCTGGCATCGTCTGTGGACCAAATTCAGCTGAGGGAGGTTTGTATACATTTACAACTGTAGTACCAGCTACGCAGATGATTATCAATTCAGTGTCTTGTTGTGGTGCACTTTGCTCGCTATGTGGTCAGCCAGGACATGGCCTGGTAATTTCAGTAGTTTCGGGGTATCACAGTGTGTCTCCCGGAGGAGTATCACATCGGGTTTATGGGTGGGGGTCAGCTGCTCAATCACAGTATTTTTGAAGGTTGTCAGGCCCTCGACATTCAATTGTAGTACGCTGAGATTCATAATGGAGATTCATTTGGATATCAATAGTAGATTGTCTAATGACACAGTTAGTTCACTGACTTGGCTTGAAGTGTAGATTCAAGCAGACAGCTTAACACCGCGAGACGGTTGTCTCATGTCCCCCAGAATATGGTATATTTTCAAATAATAATACATGGCCTTAGAATTGAGATAGAACATATGTGGCACTTGGAAACAACTGTGGTATCTGTAGTCATTGAAGAGTTAGGTGTCATAATCAAAAGCACTAATTCTAATGTAAATAAAATACCAGGTTCTCTTTCTTTTTCTAAAATTCAAAAGGTTACCTTGGGACTGCCTTTATCTTAAGAAAAGTACTCTCAACCTAGATTTTTTATTTATTTGCTTATTTGTGTAGCAATCGACTCGGCATGGTGTAGAAAAAGAAAAGATAGAAAAGTAACATGATAATAATATTGAGGGAAAGGGAAAATGCTCTTGCTAAATTGAAAGACACGAAAGTACTGTTTGACATTTTCAAGCACCACTGTAAACATCAGCTGTCACTTTCTTTTTGTATANGAGTTAGGTGTCATAATCAAAAGCACTAATTCTAATGTAAATAAAATACCAGGTTCTCTTTCTTTTTCTAAAATTCAAAAGGTTACCTTGGGACTGCCTTTATCTTAAGAAAAGTACTCTCAACCTAGATTTTTTATTTATTTGCTTATTTGTGTAGCAATCGACTCGGCATGGTGTAGAAAAAGAAAAGATAGAAAAGTAACATGATAATAATATTGAGGGAAAGGGAAAATGCTCTTGCTAAATTGAAAGACACGAAAGTACTGTTTGACATTTTCAAGCACCACTGTAAACATCAGCTGTCACTTTCTTTTTGTATACACCCGATCATTGTAGAGGTCTGTGAGTTAGTGTTTTCTTCTTTAGTTTTGCATAGGCAAAGTAATGCAAGTAATACTTACTAAATAGCAAACAAATAAATAGGTAGTGCTGTGTTTAGATCTTAGTTTTACAAAATCATTTGCAAAACGTTTACTGAATCCATTTATCCTTTCCAACAAATAGTCAAAAATTCTAATATATTCTCAATAACAAGAACATTGTTTACAATGGAATGTGTTAAGTACTTACCCAAGGTACTACAGATATGTGTTGGTAAAACAAAATTTTTGACATGATTTTGTTTTATGAGAGACAAGGATATCTTTCAAGAAAGTTTTTTGTTAATTGGCTTAGCAATTATCTTAGCAAACTGGACTGTTTGAACGCAATATTTGCTGGCTGACCACGTGTGTAAAACGTGTCCAAAGAGATTTGTTGGTGACTACATATTGAGTTGTTAAACAAAAGTTTAAGTAGTTAAATTCATTTCTGGATGGAAAAATATGCATTTGAACAGTTGATGGCATTTTTTAATGATTGGACATAGCTTTGTGTGGAGGATTATACTTTCATTTACTTAAACACACTTTTAAGAAGTCTAATACCATTATACAATTATGGGTGATTGAAGACAATTTGGTGTGGACTTCTAGCCGTATGGTTTGTATTCCTTTATTTCCAAAGAATTATCAGATAGTATGATATTACCTTAAATCTTAAATGCGGACACTATTTGCGTTGTAGGTGTACTGTAGGAGAAGGAACAGTAAAGACAAATACAAATACACGAAGCAATATTACTGTTTCTTCTCTGAAAATTATGTGCTACAGTAACAATGACAGCAATACCAACAGTGCCAGTCTTATCATACAAAATCTCCCCCTTAAAAATTTGCATAGAACGCCTTACTAGCAAAGTAACTACAAAATTTAAATACTTCAAGATGAAAACATATTTACTAGAGCCTTTTCAATGTTATATCATGGCTTGGTTATCACGAGAGGGGTGATAAACAACAGATGAATGTATTAAGTGACTTGGCTGCTTTGTTGGTTATTGATCAACTTTCAGCACTAAATACAGCAACACCATAGAAATTTTAAAATGTATATTACTACTCAATAAAATATCTGTATAGCTATTAGATTTAAATGTATATGTTGTTGTGTTCGATGTTAAAATCCAATGAAAGAAGGAGGCATCTCTGCATCATAATCATAATCTAATTCTTAGAGAATCATTTACAGCCATTATTTCGTGTTTACTTAACCCTTGGTTATGAGCATAAAAACTGTCTTATTATTTCTTAAAATATTACCATCGTAATAGAATAGGTGCATCAAATAAGGAAATGGATCAGATACTAAAAAATCATAAAAACTACCATTATTACTATTTTTACTTTGTACGTGTTGGTTTTGTAGTTTACAAGGCTTAATTTTCCTCTGCAAGGCTTCTAAACTACAATACCAACATGTACAAAGTAACTGCATTGCACTAGTGTGAGCGACTGTGAGTATGTGTGTGTGTGAATGTAATAAGATCATATACCATCTAATGAAGAGCATCTTGAACTTTTTTTGCAAACACAAGTTTTTTTTAAACTATAGAAACTAATGCAAGCTTAACAGCAAAAATTCGAATATCCTGAGTTTTATTGGAACGTGATATCAACGATCTAAATCTCCTAATCTCTTTAATAGCAAAAAACTGGGTATTTTACCTAACGATGCATTTTGGATTACCGAGAAGATAACTGAATCTGCTTAAGATTATTCTACAACTGCATTGAATTTGATACTTTTCCAGTTGTTGTTCACAGAACCTAGATAAAGTTCAGCTAATTTATTTATGACAAGCTAAACTAGAAATTCTGTAGATGTTTATTACTGTTTACTTTGAGTTGGAATCAGAAGGTAGAAAAAGTAGATTTACTGTCAATAACAATATGTTCTGGCAACTCTTGCGTCGAAAATAGGTGGTTTATTCTAGTTATTGTACCTGATGTAGGGAGTGAGAGACAGAAGCTTGTTTTAAGGTTTGAAAATTGCTGGTATTGTAATGTTTATAAGCACCAAATATTTGTCAATTTCACCTTTTAAAATTTATTCCTTATTCATTTCAAATGAAAAATTTATTTTCCATATTCTTTTTAGGTATGACTTTATGCCACAATGTCATTGCTACCAATAAATACAATTTCTATGCGGACTTTGATATGGAAGGGATAAAAGGCATTGTACTATTTCAACAGGCTGATGATCTAACACCAGTTCTAATAAAACTACAGATGTCAACGTTGACATCACTTGCTTGGGGAATTCATCAGTTTCCTTTTATAAATGGAGAAAAAAAATCCAGTACCTGCTCAGGTATTGGAGAAGTAATCGAGCATGGGAATCTAACATTATCACATGGAAAATTTGGATACAAATCATCATATATTGATAGCAATCTCCGGTTAACTGGAAGTAAGACCTTGCTTGGACGATCTCTGGCAATATATAATGAAAATGGGACAGTTAGAGCATGCGCTAATATTTTAGAGTTTATGTCCACAATGCATTATGCTTCCGCAACTTTACATGGTTCAATATGTGGGAAAGTATCCATACTACATAGTTCTCGAAAACCAAATAGTCCAGCTATAATCATTGCAGAATTGTTTTACGGGGATGGGACTGAAACTTCTACCAATGGTCACAATTGGTACATTGGATCCAATGGGGTCCAGTCCTATGAAAACTGTAGTTCAGTTGGTAGTATTTTAGGAGGTCCCTCATCACCAGACACTTGTCGACCCCAAGCCCAACATGCTTGCGCAGTAGGCGATTTAACTGGCAAACATGGAACGATTTCTGTAGGAATAGCTGGAAACAAAGTAGCAAAGAAAACCTTCCGTTTCGTCGACTACAATTTACGTGTATCACCACCTGGAAGTGTGGTCTCCAAAGGTCTGGTAGTTTTTAGAAATGGTAAGCCTGCTGCTTGCGGTGATTTCATTACCAAAGGTCCAATAATTGCTGAAGCTTCTTTTTTTGCTGAGCAGCACAATGGTGTTTCTGGAAACATTCTCTTCCGCCAAAGTACACCCTATCATGCAACCAAGATTTCAGTAGGATTAGAAGGGTTGCATAATCAAGCAGCTAATTACAGAATTCATGAGTATCCAATACCAAATCCTAAACCAGTCACTAACATTTGTAGCTCTGAGACTGTAGGAGAAATCTTTAATCCACAGGGTGTAAAAATTGATCCTTTTCTATTACCGCAAGAGGCAGGTAAGTACAAGTTTTCTTTTTTTTCTCTTTTTTACTTCAAGAAACTTAACTAAAACTATAAATTAAAACAAGGAGACCTCTGGTTTTTTTTAGCGTATTTTTACTTCGTACAATTCTATTCATAAACACAAATGTTGAAAACCGTACAACACTGTTAAAATATGTTACTTTGCAAAATAATATACATATTTGATATAACAATGGTACTAAAGAAGTTATCCCTAAACAATGTATTACCACTGTTAACAACTGTATATATAACAGAACTCATTTGCTATATGTGTGTAAGAAGTCCTGCACGCAAGAATTAAATCCCTTAGAGTTGAGTAGTATCTCCACTGCAAACCAATTCGATTTTTACAAACTCATGAGGGAAACTCATGGGGGGAACCACCACACGTACATTTAGGAACAAAATTTAGCATTTCACAAACTTACTAAGGATGACAAAGGCAGTTCTGAGAATCTTAATGAGGCCTGTGATTTGTTCTGGACACCATATTGCAGAAAAAAATAGTCAATAGATAGAAAAGGAGCTGTGGCTTAATGGTAACCACAGNAGACTTTGCTTATGCTTGGTAGTCAATTCTCATTGTCTTTTTTCCACACAGAGCCACAGACTGCTTTTGCTGCAAGGCATAGAACTACTCTATGTTAAAATATTTTATTAGCAAAAATTAAATAAACGAAGTCGATTTATCCATCTGATTTAAATTCCTTCACATAAGAAAACGTTAACTTGACCTTAGAATGTTCTAGTCTTCCATGACATGCACAATCCAAATAAATAACTATCCAAATAAGAGATGTCTAATATCGCAAAATATTTCAGTGCAGTTCTAAAATCTTTAATCTTAATATCTAAAACAATATTATTGTAGATAATTTTCCCAGTAAATTCTTTACACAGCATGATGATAATCTATCAGATTATGATAATTATTAATCGATGATATTCTATCAGATTATGATAATTATTAATCGTTAACTTCAATGTATTATATGACGTTTGCTATTTTGATAAACTGTTTCATGGATATAGAGGGGTAGAAACGTTGATTAAAATTTTTCGTAAAGGAGAAAAAAAAGGCTATTTTCAAATCAAATACAACTCCTGTGTCATACTCTCAGCGAAGATATGACCATTAAAGTGATCCATCTACCCAAAAACGTTCATGTTATATATATGTCATCTCTAGTTGGAAGTTGACTTTAAACATCATTCCGTACTTTTTGCACAAAACGCTGATCTTTTTTAGCACTTGCCGTTTAAAAATTACAAGTAATAAATTTCCTCCGCAACTTGATGAAAACAACTATCTCTTCATTGACCCTAGGTTCATCTGACTTTTTCCCCGTTGGAGACATCAGTGGAAAATTTGGAGGGCTAGCAGGACAAGACAGTGCCCATGCTAATTTTAGTGACCACCAACTATCTTTATATGGAAGAAATAGTGTCATTGGACGTGCTCTAGTGCTGTATAGCAGCGACATTACACAATCGAGATGGATCTGTGCAAACATTTTACCAAAGGATGCAGTTCAATTGATTGCTAGAGCTGATTTTAATGATTCTTTAGACTTAAATGGATACATAATAATGGTAATGAATTAAGGGTTTATAAAGGTCAAATTATTACATTTTGTATGGAATCAAAACATATGTAGTACATTATTCTTCAGAATCTCCCCAACTTCTCCTTGACCTGGTCTCTTTTTAAGGGTTTAACTTGGAGAAGATTTATCGTCAATCAACTCTTTATCTCAACATTTCCTATCTTTATGTATAGATCTTCTATACCTTTCAACTCTGTATTAGGCCATGGCTCTTTTATTGTTTCTCTTTTATTTCCCCTAGTACAACATAGTTCCAGTTCTCATAAGTTTTCCTTTCATATTTTTTCTACATATGCCAGTATCAGGGTAGACTTTTATTTCCTATTCCTTTGTTTATATGCTCTATACTATGTGGGGCTCTTTCCTCTTCAATTGTCTTATAAATTGAAATGCTTTGAAAATCTGTTTTATATTCCACATTTTTATGTTTATTATTCTTTTGTGATTGTTTAGAATATCTTTGACTAGTGTACTCAACGCATAAATGGGCTTTGTATTTCATTGTTGCATTCATAACAAAATTTGACAATTTGTCAATGTTTTACAATATCAGGTGTAGTCTCCTCTTATGTTCAAAATTCTGTTCTTTTTTCATACAAACTATTTCTTTACAAAGGCAAAGGACTTTTATACCTACCCTACTCTTTCATTCTATTTGTATTTGAATCTACATTTAATATCTAAACTATTGATTAATTAATGTGATAGCCTGCACTATTTGTTTGATAATCCCTTATTAACGTCATACTTAAAAAGTAAGAATGAAATTATTGCTTCAAACACCTTTGAGAAGTATAATGGTTACATACCCTTTCTTGTTACACCATAGGTATTTGGTATTTTTCAAGTTGCTTAGCAATGACTTTTACAGTGAGACGGAACGTTGAGCCCCCACAATAACTAAAGCCTCCCCAAGTCCTCTAACTTTTTAATAGGAAAAAAAGTTCGTGTAATACTAAACATTTTTCATCAAACTCACAAAAAAGGGATTAGATACACCCTAGTGTTTCATTGTTTTACATTTTTAGTGAATTTTGATTGGTCACATACATATCTTTTTTAAATACGCTAAACTACCTTTTCAGTGCTCATTCTTCTAGGCCATGTTTTCAAAGTTCAATTTGTTAAGCTGCGAAGCAGACATTACCTGCCATAACTTCAGCCCCCAACAATCTTCTGAAAGGTACAAACGTGTGCTGGCCCTATAAAGTAAGGTCTATTGGAACCGTGCTGGATAAGGAGTTTAACAAACCTAATCTCCCTAGGGAGGTTGCTTCTTATGACAGCAACCTTGTCTGACCTTCTCCAATCATCTGATCTGCGGGTTTCATCCTAAAGGTTTTCTGAGCCTGTGGTATCTGGCTCAGAAAAACGTACACTTCGAAATCAGAAATAAAGAGATTTTGAATAGACTCCATAAATGTGCCCAAAGTTTGTACCAGACAACAGGGATTTGTACGTAAGTTACACGTTAGACAACGGTCTGCTTCACGTCACTTGGATGAGTTGGTAATTACCTTCAGCACTGGATAAAATGGTAATCTACAGAACTCTGGGCACACTAAAAGACACATCCTTTCTGAGCCAGTTTCTCAGTGAATTAACAAGGTTTTTTGATTCTGAATCCCAATTCCTGATTGGATCATCTGGTAAAGTATTTAGAAACCATTGTACCTTGGAATATAAATGTAGTATTAAATTTGGTTTACCGATTTATTGAACTTTTTTACTCGCTTTTTGTGCTAATTTTCTTATGGAAATCTGTGTGATTTCCTACAATGCGTTTCTATTAAATAAAACATGCCGAAATATATGCAAACAGGTTGAGTAGTCTCTTACAGTTCTTTCTTAGATGGCTCTGAACAGCATTCCATAACGTTTTTTAGTCCTCAAAACAAGATGATACAAGAGACACCAGTATTTCTTAGACCTTCCAAATCACGTTGTTAGACTGGATAGATTGTAACAATAAAATTTTGGAAGTTATTGTTGGAAGCCAAACTATATTACAAGTGAATTTAAAGTTCTCTCAGTATATTTTCTGACATTGTTTTTGTAACAATTTTAATTCAGAAACCCTCAGCATAATTAATAACTTTACCATGCAAAAGATTGAGCTTTCTTACCACTCTAAAAATATGGTTGCTCTTTCGTTGCTGGGTTGCAACTAGCAAAATGTTGAGTTTTGAACATGTTTTTAGAGATACAATTTGGAGGGAAAACTTCATTAAGACACTCTGGGTTATAATAAGTTTCATTTCAGTTTTACCTCACTTTTTCATGATTTCCTCTTGAAATTCTGTATACGAGCCACTTAATGAAGTCCGGCATTCCTATTTATTTCTTTTTTCCTTCTAAAAACCAACAAAAATGGAAAACGGAAATGGTAAAGAGTGCTGAAAATCCAACCTTTTGTACTTTTCAAAGAATGAAAATTAAAGAATTGTTTTGGTTAATTCAAATTGTATCTTTTCCACACAAAAGTCATCTGAGTGACTTAACAGAAGTGTCAAGGGAAAAGCAAAATGATTTGGCTTATTTTAAGGCTCTATAATACATGCTAGCTAATAAACGAGGTGGCAAAACAATTTAACCTAATCGTTTTGGCAAAGTTTTTTGCACACTATAGATGGTTAACCTGTAAACTGATAACATTTTTGTCTCGTGCAGGCACAGTATATCCAAACTAATGGAGTATTGACTAGCACTGGAATTACAATAGCTTTAGACTACAAAGATGGAGTAACAAAGGTAACGTAATCTATTTACCAGTTAAATAAAAGTGCAGTTTTGTGCTTTTATAGCTGCATCTTTCGATTTTTTTGCTTCCTTTTTAATCAATAACCATATGCTTAGAAATGCCTCAATCGACATAAAAAATGTTTTGCCTTGGGCTCTAAAGTTATATGGAGAGACGTGAATGACTTTGAGAGAGAAAACGGAATACCCTTTTATGGAGTACAAATACAACCTACGGCATATGTCTGTGTATGTGTAATGGTATGTGTAATACAATTTATGTTTCTTTATCTTCTTTCTAACTTGCACAATTCCAATGTTAATTAGGGAATGAATATCGATTTTATGTATGAATTTTTCTTTTTAACGTCATTTATATGATGTGTATGTACGAGATGGTGGACTACGTTTTCAATTTTGATTATGTAAATAATTTTATAATGGTTTTAACTGTTTATATTGTTTTATTTTAGATCTGATAATGAATAAATAAATATTCAAAATATAGTGTCAATAAAGAACATGCTACATTGTTGTGCCAGTTTTGAATCAAGGTTCTGGAACTCATTTCTTTTTTGTGTGGGTACAAAAATTACTTTTTTTCCTTCTAAGTTTTAGCTTATCAATGGATTTCTCTTTTCATTTTAGACTACTGGTCATAACTGGCACATCCATATTGATCCTGTTGGCAATGATTCCAAAGAAGATATAAGCACTCGATGTAACAGTGTTAAAGGTCATTATAACCCTTACAAAGTAAATGCCACAGTAAGTAGTCAATCTGACTCCATTCTCTTGTTTAAATGTTTCTTTTAATTACGTTTCGCCTATTCTGCCAAATATTTTATAGACCATTCAACAAAGACCTCTTGTTGCAGTTATACCGATAGTGTCCTTGATTAGCTAGACTTTTCATTAATGTAATATTTACATAAGAAGTTTGGATGTTATCATCCACTGGCATCGTACTTTGTCTTTAAAATTATTTTTTACGTAAGAGCATTTGGTTATCAGAGGCAAGAGTTTAGTGACAATGCTGGGAATAGAACTGCGTAAAACTATAATTAGACCTGAGCCATTAAGAGGCAGTAAATGCCTTGCTGTGGGAAAGTTGAAGGAATCAATAATAGAAGGAACATAAATGCAAATGCTGAGGTAAATAGCTGGATCAAACTCGAAGTGAAAAGATCAGAAACAGATTGAGCAATCATTGTAATGATAAATGTGGAGAAAGTAGATTATGGTGATTAGGTCATATAAACAAGATTAAAGAAGGCAATCTTGTTAGCTGAATGTGGTAAAGTAAGAAAGGAGGAAAAAGAAAACGTGACAGGTCAAAGGCAATGGGTGGGCACGATCAAGAAGGATTTAGAGGAGAAAGAGTTCCATATTTATATGGTCAAAGATAAAGTGCCATGAAGAAGCCACATTCGAGAAATCGATCTGCAGGATTAATTGAGACCTAAAAAAAGGAGAAGCGCAAGTTTATACTTGAGTTGTTCATTAGGGTTTTTGTATGACCTGTTTCAACTTTTCAGCATGACATTAGAATCACTGAGATAAAAAACTTTTTTGTTGTCTTTCCATAGGGAGACTATAGTTCTCAATGTTCTCCTGAATATCATCTCCGTTGTGAAGTTGGTGATATAAGCTCAAGACAGGAAAGTTGTTCCATCGGAGATGGCAAAAGATACTTTTACGACGAAGATATCACACTTATCGATGCGACTACAGGTATGATATTGTGTTGTGTCTCACAGCAATTGAATATTAAATATATCTCACTTCAGGTACATTCTGTTTAAAGAAAAACACTAATGAAGATTAAGATACTGTTTAACACTGCTTGTTTTCTTTTCTGCTTTTTCGACTTTTACTGCAAAACACCATGAAAAAAGTGTCTTCCTTTTCCTTCACGTATTTATGACTGTGATTTTTAGAGTAGTTTAAGAAAAACTCAAGTTTGTTAAAAAAATTATTACTAGGTAACATTGTCAATAAACATTCCAAATTTAATTCTTTATAAACTGGGCAAAATCAAAAAAGGCAAATAATAAATCTTCAGAAATTGACTCCATACAATTACAAAACTAGAGAAATGGGGCATCGGATATGAAGCTTCACTATTTGTAGTAAAATACTTTGAAATAATACGCACCGATTAAAAAATGAGTAGATGTCAATCTTTATCATAAGTAGTTAATTAAAATAATCCTCTTGTAGTGTTTCGCTGTCATATGTTTTCACTAAAATATACAACAAGGTGCTTTAATACCATCCTGAGTAAAGTATAAGAATGGAGTAAGATTACATAGCTCTATAGTTTCCTAGAGTTTAAAGCTTGGGCTTCTAAATAAAAGTACCAAATCAAAGTCTCTATTAGCAATGAGTTTACTTGTTAGTCTGTGTGTGTGTCAGTGAGTGCACGTAGTCCGAATAAAATCGCATACTAGGTAACGTACAAAGTTCAAATTGGTTATGAAAGTACTTTGCAGTTCTGAGCTGAACAAAGGCTATGCCGTGTTTTAGATATGACCGCTAGGGCGACGCGAGAGACAAAAGAAGTGAGTCATATGAGCTGACAAACCAGCCAAGTTTTAATCTCCACATGGATAATCAGATTGCTTTGAAATTTTACAAGGTGAACCATGGCTCCCATCTTATTTGTGGAAAAACTTAATTAATCCATGGGGATTGGTATAGAAGGTAATAAAGCCCTAGTTTTTACTCTGAGTAAAAGATGACGTTTGTGATAATTGGAACAAAATATAGCAGATATTGGGCACGTTGAATAAAAAAAATTAATTTCTAAAACGTTATTAGATGCTCAAAAAGTTTCGCAAAAAGTGGAAAAAGCAGTGCTCAGAATGGGATTGAATTACTGTAATAATAACAAAGGAACATTGAATAACATCCTACAGTGGTGAAAACCTGAAAAAATCTAAATGCTTCTGCTCTTAGTTATGTAAAAGATTATATTTAGGGTAAGTGGGTGTTGACGAAATGTAAAATCTCACGAAATGTAAATAACCGGGCCAGAATAATTTCTTCTTCAGTTAGTATTTAATTTTAGTTTAAAGAAGGGTCTAGTTGCTTGATATATTTCTCATTTCTGCATAGAGAGAGTTTTAAATTATCATTTCTCCTCTAAATTTTTGTAATAAGCCAACAGGTTATTTCCCTAGAGAAACCCGTAGCTAAGAATCTTTTTGAAGATATTTGTCTCCATTTGTAAGTATTTTGTATTTTGGTTGAGACAGACCAGTGCATTGTACCAGAAGATTGCTACAGTAGAATCCGCCTAAACCGTCACCTCAAGGGACATGTTCAGAAGTGACGGTTTAGGCGGACTGACGGATTAGGCGAATTTCGTTGTGCATACCCAGTGGTGCTGTACATGTACATTTTATTACATGCATTACTGCATGTATTTTAATTTCCGAATAATTTTGCTGATTAAATGTTAGTATGTTTATCCAAGAGCAATCAATTCATTCCATATTATATGTAGTACATGTACTGGACATAAGGCAGATGTACAGAATAGTTTCAAAGTGTAATGACTTGCAGTTGACATAAACAATACAATTTAGCAGGACACGAGCATGTATATGTACCAAAGACTCGGTTATAAAGAGTTAAAATCGTGTAATTAAAAATGTCTTGGGTCTAAAAAAGCTTTGATAGTAGTCTGAGTTTTCTTCTTTAGCATCTGTGCCTGGACATACGCTTCTACCTCCGATAAGTATGTTAGGAGAGTACCATCTTCGTCTCCGTCGTGAGCATGGATGTAGTGCCTTAGAAATGTCACCATATCCAAGGCCGCTGCGTTGGTAGGCAATGGATGTGCCTTGGACTCGTCTTCAGGCTGCTCTTCTTCTTCTTCTTTCTCTACAGATGTTGACTGATGAGCGTTCTCCAGGATAGATTCTTCGGTTGAGATCTCCCGCGAAGGCACATTTGCGTCGCTATCCACGTACTGGTCAAAGTCGACATCGGCTGGAACGAGCCCCGCATCCCGCAAACGATCCCAGATACTGCCGTCGATGCTGATTTCAACGTTGCCAGACATCGGATCATCTGTATCTGCTGGAACAGGCGCCGGATCATCTACAGCTGTTTGAACAAAGCGGACGTGACGATAGCAGTTAACAATGGTGATGTTTGAGACGCACCTCCAGGATTTGAGCAACAAATGCATGCATCGTAACAAATCAACTATGAGCGGTTGTTGATTCTCATAAGCACACAGCTGTGCGGTTGCGATTTCTTTCATGTAGTGTGCTTTTAGACATCGAATCACCCCGGCATCCATGGGTTGTGTCTTCGCTGTCGTATTTGGTGGCAAGAAGATGAGCGTGATGTTGTTTAGGTTCTTTAGGGCAGGGTGCGCAGAGCAGTTATCCACAACAAGAGCAATTTTCCTTCCCTGGTGTCCCATCTTCCGGTCAAGGTTATGACAGAATTCAGAAAATATTTCTGAGGTCATCCAGGCCTTCTTGTTAAACCGATAATTAAGCGGCAGCTTCTTCAAGCCTTTGAAGCAGCGTGGCTTTGCCGATTTCCCGATAACGAGCAGTGGTAACTTCTCACCTGTCATGCTTGCAGTGACCAAAACTGTAATGCGGTCCTTTGATCTCTTCCCTCCTGCGCACGCTTCATCCTTGAATGCATGGGTGCGATCAGGCAGACACTTGAAAAACAGTCCTGTTTCATCTGCATTGAAAATGTTATCCGGTGAAAAATCTTGCAAAAGTTGAGGCAGACGATCAGAAAACCAGGATTCGGTGGCATGGTTGTCAACTGCAGCTGCTTCACCGTGCAGACGCTTGCACACGATACTGTGTCGCTCTTTCCATCGATTAATCCAGCTGGCGGTGATGCTATCTGAATTCCCGAGATGTAATTCACGAGCAAACTGACGAGCCTTCAACAGTAAAGCATCCCCGGACAACTGTTGCTTGTGTTCCCGAGCAAGACGGAAGTAATCCAGAAGTGGCTGATTCAGAGCTTCAAACTTGTGTGTTCTGGCTCGCTTTGCGTCAGGATTTCTGCCAAGTTCATATTCAGCAACGATTTTGTTGGCATTTTTCAAAATAGTGTTAACAGTGGTACGAGGCATATGATGCTCCAAAGCAAGCTTTGAGAGATTTGTTTTCCCAGCACGTTAGTCTACAATAACATCGTATCGCACTTTGAGAGTATGAGAGGAGTGCTTTCTCGTAGACATGTTTGTTATAAACGTATGCCTGAATCTATCTAAATGAGCTAATTCAAGTGCACGAATGAATCAACTAAAAAAATTGATTCACTGTTAGCTGAAAATTCTAGGTCATTGGCAGTCTGGGAGTCTGGCAGTCTCTCTGCATGTACCGCGATGCGTTGACGCCTGTAGATGTCGTACTGTTAATTGGTCTTAGACAACTAGGTCACCGGGGTCAAAATCTTAGAACAGTACTTTCCCTGGCACCCTCACATTGCTAACCTTGAGACAAAGCTTCAGTTCCAAAGTTGAATGCCAAGTCTGAGCTGTCTGGAAAATATAAATAGGCCTACTGTTCTTAGATTTTGATGCGAGTGTCGGTTTAAGCAGATTTACCATTCTGGGGACATGTAAATGTGTGACGAAATAAGCGAAGTGACGAATTAGGAGGAGACGATTTAGCCGGATTTACTTGCACGGAATACAGTAGCAATTTTACGGTTCCTAACGAACACTGACGAATTAGGCGAACTGACGGTTTAGCCGGTGACGGATTACACAGATTCTACTGTATTAAAACTGTTTCTCTTTGAAAGAAAAAAATATGCAAATCTTTATAGAAGCTACACCCCTCTACAGCTGTAGGCCTCAGGCATGGGTTAATATTCCTATTCCTAAAAGAGACACTGCCACGAGGGAAATAAATCTGTATTGGTCCTGCTTTCTGTGGAACTTAAATATGTTATTTTCTCCCTTCTCTTGCAGTTATTGGAAGATCAATTACCATACATGAAAAAAATGGTGGCCATGGAAGACTGGTTTGTGCAACTATTTCTCCAGGTGACATAGTACCTCAACCAACCCTTAAAGGTGCTAAAAGCTCATAAAACGTTAGTCAATATCGTCATGTCTACAAGATCAATGGATGAGTTGCCAGTTTCATTTTGGTTAATGTTAAGTCAATTTTGGTTATTTGCAAAATAAGGTTTCGGTCAAAGTTGAATCCATTAATTTTCTTAATCAAACTTAGTTGTTGAAGTGATTAAATTCTATTTTTCTTATGAACAATAAAAGTCAAGAGAGAAATTCACCGAGAGAATAGTTATTAAGAAATAGCAAAATCTGTTAGGCATTAGTAATACAAAAGTACTTAATTTTAAGTAATGAGACTTAAAGATATGGAATGTTTAACTTCTACTTGGAGAAAATTGAAAATTGAATACTCAATCTAACTTGGGACGATTGAAATTTTGAAGATGTTACTTAATATCTTCAGGTGTGGTTCTGCTTTTGCTGTTAACTTAAGTGTACTCAGTACTATTGCTTAGATACCAGTTGCGTGTCAATACAAAAAATGTATAAAGCTGTCTAGTGTTATAACATTTTGAAATGAAAATACGTGCTACTGACATAAAGCAAATTTGCAATACTGATCTTTATATAAAGAAGATGCTTTGGAGTAATAGTGAAGAATTTTCAAAGGGACTTTGTTCAACAATGTTTATCATCTGCAATTTGTTGCTGTAGTTCAAATATATGTATTTTTAATTTCAGTTTATTTTTTGTAAAATCTTAGCTGCAAACTGATGATTTTGGTTATTAGAGGCAAAAGCAATAGAAAAAGACGAAAGAGGCATTTCAGATTTTATTAGTTGTTAAAACGCTGCAAAAGTGAAGGAACAGAGGAGCTAGATTTACTGAATTAAACAAAACTAGATACAATTTACTTGACATAGTCTTTGTTTCAATTTCTCTCCTTTTTGTAAAACCACAATCATTAAAAGAGCACAAAGAATGTCCCTTGTAAATTTAAGATAAACGTAATCACAGAGCATTTTTAGCAATCAAAGTGAACTAATAATTATTCTTTGGAGCTTTATTTAATAACATATTCTATTACATAAGACAATGTTTTGAAAATTGTCATCTTAATTAAGACATCACACAGTAAAGGAAAAAAACAATTAAAAGAATGCATGGTCAATCTAGACATACTACAAAAAGATAAGCGATCGATGAACACTGACTAACAACTTTACTATTCTGCTCTATAATTTTTTTTATCTAACTACTTAAAACTGATAAAGGAGCTAGCACGTGTAACCTATGGATCCTGGAAGACAAAGGCTTTCGACCAAGGAGTCAATTTTTGTTTTTTTAAGGATTCATAATTGATATTATTGAACCAAAGTAAAAAAATCCAAAGAGAATAAACTTTACTAGGAAACAGGTGATCTAAACAAGGCGTCAAATGTACCTTTAACTCACAGATTTTTCCCCCCACCAAAATAGGGAACATCCTTGTCCTCCGAGCAGGGCATCTAATGTCTTAAATTGTTTACATGCAATAGTTGGGGTATTTAAACATAATTTTTCACAACATAAGAAAAATTAAAAGTACAAAGGATCCCCAAGGTCTCTTGACAAGTTCATTACAAAGCAACACTTTTTGATAGGGTCTTGTTCACCACGTAGTACATGATTGAGGCAGTACCACCGTCTTTTCTCTAGCACTTCAGAGTATGGGCTTGATTCTGTTTCGAGAAGCAGCCTGTAGCTCACATTTTTTAACGGCCAAACGTTTTTCTTTCTTTTTCCTTAAGCATTTTTTCTGAAAAACGTCAAATTTTTTCTTGATATTTCTTGTTCCGTTCCACTTCTCCGTACCATACATTAAAAAATTGGCAATATATGTTATAAAAACCTGTATTTTTGTCTTTAATGAAATAGAAAATCCTTTTCAGGCTTTGTAAAGGACATTAAAGTACTATGAGACTTTTTCAACCTGTCATCTATGTCCTTTACACGGTCGCGGACTTCCCAATATTGCCTCTGAAATTAGTGAACTCTCTTACTTGTTTAAAATCATTGAGAGGCACTGGTCACGCCGTCATTTTGCTGTTTGTCAAATATTTTGAATACCTCACGTTTAACTGTAATCCTTCCTTCTTTGCGGTTTTCGATGCTCCACTTTTTGCTAAATGTCGATATGCCTTACTACAAAGCGATTTCACTGGAATAATACAGCTCTTCTAGCATTAAAATGGCCGTTCATTGGGCTCCTATTTTCTGTCGTCTGATTTTCTACATAATACATTCCAGAGCTTTTACAAAGAGGAGTGTTGACAGAAGAAAACCTTTTAACTGACACCTGTTTTCATTTCAACATCTTACTACTAAATTCTTGGTCCTAGGTGACTTTGAGCTCAAACCCATCATACCTGTGCAGAATGATTTTCGCTATCTTCTCTAAAATGTCACATGGATGAAGTATCTTCTACAACCTAAAAAGATGGAGATTATCAAAAGCTTTCTCAATGTCAATAAATACTTTATTCAGTACCTCCTTCCATTCCATTCCCATTTGACTTTTCACTGACCTACGGCAGAACAAACATTCGACCAATAAAGTATCAGAGTAGCGATTCTGTTTACGATGACTCTGTGAAAGACTGTTCTTGTAACTTCCAAGGAATCAAACTCTTTGAAGATTAGCAAATATATTGCAGCCCCTCAATCAACGCCTTTTATGCTGTCAACGACTTTGCCTCCTCCTTGCTCAAGATGAGAGCTACACGTACCTGATGTTCACTGTCTATCCTTCGGTACAGATGATTACATCTTCTGTCCCAAAAGGCTGCTTTCTTTCTAAGTCATCCCTGTATGGCGTCTTGTACTTCCAAGACGTCTATTTGCACTTTTCTAATTTTCTAGTGATATGGTCATGTTTTTCTGTTTGGAAAATTTACTTCAACTACCAACTTTTGTCGCTTTTCTGGACTTTACGTTATCCAACTTGGGGGCACACACGTCCGTTTGGCTGTGGTCGTTGATCGTCTTTTGCCGACCGTTAATGGGTTCTTCGCTCCATGTGTTCTAAAAATAATGGTATGCCGACTTCGGTTTCCACAGCTTCAATGTTTTAAGAAGTAGGATGCTAAACTTACCTCGCCTCTCCTCATTTACCCAGATTGGTAACCAGCAGGACAACAGGCATTTGGTAGAATTTAAATAGTTTGCTTGAATAGACAAAATAGCTAATTATGAAAAAGCCATGCTTTGTCAGAAGAATTAAAGTTGTTTTCTATCAGCTACGTCAGTTTTTAAACAAAGGCATTGTTTGTAAAAAGAGAATTGTGCTTTTTATAAAATAACTAATACCTATACTGGCATGGTATAGGTATTATTTATTTCAAGACTTGCAGATTTTTACTACTTTTATTTTGTTCTGTGTATGCTTCAATGCAGACTACATTTTAATTAGAGGGTAGCAGCAATGATCTGGCAGCATGTTTTTTTGTCTTTTCTGATGACTAGTTACAAAATTGAAATTTTAAAGATTTGTAACCAAATGTCTGAATATAGTAAGTCTAAACCTTACTGATTAGAATCTACATCTAACAAATATAAAATGTAAAGTAGATTACTCTTTGGTCTCTAATAAACGGGAGAAATAAACGAGGTTTTGAATAAAGGGGTGGTTGGAATAAATAGGTGGTTAGAATTTTCAGAAAATAATTTCTGATAGTTGTAAAATGAGAACAAAAAAGAAAAAATATTAACAAAATGGACAGGTACTAAGCAGTTTTAGCCTCAGAAACGTTTTAACCTCTTAAAAATTGTTATCAAATAAACCCATGAAAATGTTTCTGTCTCCATCATCTTTGTTTTCTTCTACTCCCTAATTTCCAATGCCCTTGCTTTCTGGAAGGATCCATTTATTAACACTATGGCGTGCTTTAATTTAATTTCTTTTGAATCGGGTCTGACGTCGAACAAATCCACTCTTCGCACGCAATAGCATGGCACCAATCTCGTCCAGAAACGAAGAATCTTATTTCATCGTCGGATCGGAACAAAGAGGGGCAAAGGGATCAATTAATTGCACATGTTTGGAGTTAGCTTGGGATTCTCCTTGTATTTCTTCGGCTCCTAGCGTCTGCAACACACTCTGTTTTGCGTTTTTACCATCTTTTTCAACTCAGTTAATTGTGCTTGCATCTCCTCTGGTAACAACTCTTTTTCTTCGCAAACAAATAGTTCCTTTGCTTCGTCCCCCGGGATTTGGCCAGATTGTGTACCCTTAGTTCTAACATCTTTTGGTGGTGTTATCGGCTTTTGTTTCGCGTTGATACCTCGCGTACCAGGACTTTCCATTTTCATCAGTTTTTCTTTGAACTTTTTAAGTCAATCTCGAGTTAGCCCGTGGTGCGTTGCGATACGAGGTAGTCCTTACTACTGTCTACGGCATTTGTGATCCAAAGTGCCTTGTAGTGGTCTGGAAAGTCAATTTTGAGTTTTTTGTTTTGACTTTCCATGAGCATTTCTTTTCTGTTTGGTTGAGAAGTATTCTTGGGTATGGCAGCCAGTTGCCTCAGCTTCCGATCATTCTCTGGGCTCTCCTCTTACTTAGGTTGTGAATGGAGATGAGTATCTTTTAACTGAAAGTCTTCTGGCATATTATGCACACTATCACTATCGAGGACGTATTTCCCAAAATGCTCCACTGTAAAGGCATGGTAACAGTTGAGTAGGGTGTTTGTCATGGCTAACATCTCTTCTACTCGACAGAAACCACTTGGTGACCAGTGGTATTTAATTCCCTCTGGTGGCCTTAGTTTGATGTGTATTTCCTTGCCTTTAAAAAAATTCTGGCTTCAGAACGACGCTGGGATTGCCAGGAACTTGCATGAAGACTGTAACACGTTCTCTGGAAAGATGGTAGTGTTCTTTCACTTAAGGATAACATCCTTTCAAATTGAGAGTTTATGTGAACTGCTTTCATTGCGATGTAGCGACATCTGGTCACCATTGATGATTGAGGCCTCCATATCAAAGTTGCGAAGGAAGAATTTTCGTACCGTCCAATTGTTGTTGACGTACTCGTATCTATGTTCAATTCTGCCCTCCTGATTAGTTTGAAAGCGCTTGTTTGGCTTTCTTTGGCTGAAATCATGCTCCCTCATCCACTCCTTTAACCAGAGGTTAGAAGACATTAGAAGCTCTTTTCCTTCCTGCAATTTCACCTCTTCTGGCTGAATTTTAAACCAATAATCGAATGAAGTCAAAGTTGGTTAAACCAAGACAGTTGGGACGCCCTTTGTTTAAATCATATTAGGTTTCTCTCTCTCGTTGCTTAGCAGTGTAGATAAGAGACGGTTGAGTAAACAATAGTTCTTTTTGTCCTGACACAAGAAATTAATCTGAAAAATGGCTGGGTTTGATTTGAATGCATTGATAGATAAATACCATATTTCGTGCCTGATATTTGCATAACAAACAGACTGTAAGCATGATCTGTTGTCTGTTCACTTAAATATCGCTTTCTAGTTATGTCTGGGTGGCAGTGTGGGACTGGTTATCTAACCACAGTCCACAAACAGGGGATGTGAGGCGCCCCTTCCCTCTGCTAGCCTTGAGGCCACACCTTGGGCAAGTGTGACGTGCCTCTTAGCCTCCCTGCCAGGGTCACGGTGAAGCCATCGGCAGCAGGGTGGTGGATGCAGCTGAAGGCGGGTGATGACAGACTTTCATTCCGGGGGAAGCAGCACGGCGCTTGGCGACACTTCGTTCAACTTAGCTACCGGCAAGGGTCAACCAGTCATGTGATGACACTGCGCTTGTAGAAAGACCCGGGGCCCTACTACAAGTCTATTGCTCCAGAGAAAATACTCATGACTAGTCACGAAAACTGGTCAGAGAGGTCACTAAAGGTCGATAACGATCTACAGACTACGACGACGACGACGAGTTATGTCAAAACTCTGCTAATACGCAATGCAGATTTCCCAAATATAATACGTGGGGGTTCTGGTAAGCTTCGAAGGAGGGGGTTGGATAATTTCCTAAAATTGGTAAATAGCTCTCCGTTTACTGGAGATCAAAGAGTATGCAAAATGTAATATGAAATATATTTACTCCCCACTTTGACAATAGACAGATTTTGAATGGATGACCTAAGTGATCACATGTTGAAGCTAGAATACTTTTAATATTGATAACGTTTCTTTGTGACGGAAAAAGCAATTATGAAAATATTTTGAAATTAATGTGTTTAAGAGCACAATCCATGTAGTTCAGATGGCATTGCACTTGGCTGTGAAATTTTAGGGACTAATTTAAACCCAATTCAATCCAACTTGTATTTTTCGCTTACTTTTCTTTATAAAGCAATTCTGATCATGTAGGATAATCTGGATAATAAAGATCTTGACCCCAAATATTTGAAAGGTTTTGTATTATTCAATATAAATCTTCATTGTTAGGTTATTGCGTTGTTTGCTGCGTTGCCCTTTTCATTCATTTTTCTAGTCTTCCTCTCTTGATATCTAGACACCAGTGGTATTTTAACAAAACTGTGGTACAATTAATGAATGTGTTTCACTGTTAGTAACTTTGTGGTGTGATCATTTAGTCTTTCAGCCTCTCATACACCTTGCTCTTAGTCATTTAGCCATAGCAAAGTCGGAGTTTGTTATAGATTGCAACTTATTCTTCTTCTTTTCCTTCGGTCTTCTTCCAACTTAAAGTTTGGTCGGCCGCTTGGTATTTCTTCCTTCGTAAGCTCCAACTGCATGCATCGTTTTCCTCAGCTCCAACTGTTTTCATATCACTCTACACTGTGTCCCTCCCTCTCAGCTTCTGGAGCCCTCTACTTCTTTTTCCAACTACCTGCTGATGATACACTTGCTTTACAATACTCTCTTCCTTTCTCCTCATTAGTTGTCCAACCCAGCAGTCTTTCTGCCTACTTCGACTACTTTGGCATGCCTTCTCAAATTTGCACTTCTTATGTGCTTCCACAGGGATACTCCAGTAATCCATCGTACAATCTTCATCTCTGTAGCTTCCATCTTCCTCTCTCGTGTTTCTTCAATAGACATGTTTCAGCTCCATATAGCATAACAGGTCTGATGGCGGCCTTATAGAAGTAGCTCTTGAGATGGAGTGGCATCTTTTTGTCGCAAACCACTACACTACTCTCAGACCATTTCCTCCAGGCACTCCAAACTCTAGCATTGACTTCTTTCTTACAGCTTCCTTGCTTTTTAATGATGGTACCTAAATGCTTGAAATCTTCCACTGCCTTTTTCTCCTATCCATGGACATTCTCCATCTTAGGGGCTTCAACAACTTGTCTTCTTGATAACATTACTTCCGTCTTCTTTGCATTCACTTTGAAACACCTCTTCTCCAGACCTTCTTAGGAGTTTTCTATTCTCTCCTGCAACTCCCTTTCCTCGTTGGCTGTAATGGCTAATTAGTCGGCAAAAGGAGTTACTGTGGAGAACCTCTGCGTGTCTCCTCCGAGATTGTGTTCACGTCTCCTTGTTCCTTGGTCGTGCTCTCTTGGGTTCTCCGCAAACTTTCTTTGCTGCTTCTGTAACGCTGTCCTTGAGCTTTACCCATTTTTCTTCTACTCCGTGAATAGCCTCCAGTCCTGTCGGGTCTATTACTTTTTCCTTAAAAGCTCTATCTTTCTCTGCTTGCTTTAGATTCCAAACTTGGCTACCTCGCTTTTCCCCAACATGCCCATTCAAGTCTGCACCAACTACAAAATTTTCCTCTTTCTTCAGTCCCTGGACCTGGCTTTCCAGCTGCTCAAAACACTCGTCTTTTTCTTTATCCGAGCACTCTACTTGTGGAGCATATTCATTTACCACATTCATAAAGCCAGTATCAGTGGCTATTTGGACTAACATCAATCTTCCACTCTTTTGACACTGGTGACATTTTCTTTTAGATCATTACCCTCATCTATCTCTTTCGCTCTGCTTCCTTTAAATCTCATTTCCTGTACACATATAATATCTATTTTTCTTCTCTTTATGCCATCCGCAATCTCCCTTGATTTACCTGTCACTGACCCAACATTCTAGGTTCCTAATCTAATTCTTGTGTTTATCCCTTGCCTCTTTAGCCGCAGTCTGGGCATATTCTACGATGCCCCTTGCTAATTTGTCACATGAGGGGGCCCATGTTGCATGTCGCCAACGAAGGACGTTTAGCCGTGTTCGAGAATAAAATACTGAGATTGACATTCATTTTATTCCCAATTTTTACACTCGGCTGGCAGGGTCTGATAGGAATACCTGTAAAAAAGCGTGTGTGTCCTCCATTCTTTTACCCACAGTTGGAAAGCATTTTGAGTGAGAATTTCCTTATTCTAGGCGGATTTCCTTCTAAGACTGCTCGCATGCCACGAATTGCGCACCACTAGCCGGTGACCTCAGAAGACATTCCTGCACCAAAAGTACTCATCTCTATGATCCTGGAACGGGTAGCTGACAGGGTGTTACACTTTGCCAAAGGGTGACCCGGGTACTATGCAGGGTAGGGTCGTCCAAAACCCTGAGGCTCGAAACGTAAGAGCATACCCAATATACATTGCAACTTGGTCCCCCATTAAAGAGCAGCTAGCCATCTCCTTTTCAAATGGCTCAAGGCAATTGGTTTTTCGGCCTTTAATAACCGAGGATTGAATAAAGCTATTTCCTTACCAATATCCAATTACACACATATATGATTTTTTGCCACTCAATATTTCAAGCGTACCTTTTCTAAAACCAATGTACTTCATGTATATAATCTAAAATTGACATAAAGAACATTCTGAGGGCTGCTATTGTAATCCTTTTCAGAGCACTGCAATTTTTTATATGCCAGTTGGACTGAATACTGCTGGCCAGGTCTTTCAGCCACATTTCCGACGTAATTTCAAAACGTTCAATACCAGCTCAACTTGAAAAAGTCTATGAATTTCTTCATCTCAATAGCTTCTATCATCTTATCATTCCAAAGTCTGTCAAGATTATTGTTAAGCAGCTGACAGATATGCCTTTTTTTAAAAAACCCACACTGGATGCCACCAAAATTAGCACTCTTCATTGCCACGCATGATACGCACCTTTCAAAGACAAATGGTTACTCCCTCATAATTGCTGCCTCCATTAATGCAACTGGAGCATCAATTTCAATAGCTTGAAAATGATTTCAATGTTTTGATTAGAAAATTGAGTCATCATCATCAACGGATTGGTCGTGTTCGACCTGCCGTGGCCCTCTGCACCATGTTTCTCCACTTCTCTTGGTCCTGAGCCATCCTCGCAGCATCCACCATCGAAATTCCACAAATCTTCCTCATAGAGTCTGAGTAGTGTGTCTTGGGTCGGCCCTTTCCTCTAGGTCTGTATACCATTCCAGTGAGTAGTAGCTTAGTGAGGTGCTCGTTGCGCAGGACGTGACCAATGAATGTCAATTTCCGTTCGTTTATAATATCTATCAGCCTTCTTTTGCAGCCACGTCTTCGGATAACTTCTTCGTTTGTGATCTTTTCAACCCAGCTAATGCGGAGTAGTCTAGTGGAAAATTGAGTAGTTTTAGATTTATGAGTATTTAATAAATTAGTTTATTTTTATTTTCATTATTGGAATCAAACTGACTAATGGTATCATCAGATGGAAAGGTCACTTTTTATTATTATCCTATATTAGTTTTTTCATTTTCTGATCAAATTCAAAAATTTTATTTTTTTTGTTGAAAATGTGCTTTACCACCCACTGAAAAGAATTTAACATGTGGGTATAAAAGCAACTTAATTTGATATGTAATTGTTTTTATAAATAAATGTTTTAAAAATTTAGTTATATGAGATGAAAACAATTATCTTAAAAAACGGGGTGTAAATACAAATTAATTTGATATTTAAGTGTTTTTATAAAAATGTGATGTAAGGATTTAGATATAAGAGATAAAAACAATTTTCTTAAATATCGGGATACAAATACAAGTTACTTTGATATTTGAATATTTTTTCTTATAAAGTGTTTAAAGATTTAGTTTTATATGATGAATTCATTATAGGATTTCCCTATAATACTATAACTCATAATATAATTGACGTGTTAAAGCTAAACACAGCAATCATTATGTATTTTTATCATCTTATGAAAGCACACACACACACACATATATATATATATATATATATATATATATATATATATACATATATATGGTCATTGCGATGATATCATGACATGAAAATTAATAATAGTTTTCATTTGAGTAATGTTATGTCTGGATTATTAACATAAAGTATAAAATTGCACTGCATTAGTACCCCTTAAAAGTAAATATTCATTTTATCATAATATTGTTTAAGTGTCTTATTATATAACAGGTTTAAACAATAGTTATGTTATTAGTATTTCATAATAAGGGTCCTTGTGGTTTTAAGCTATCGGTATACAAAGCATCGAATGGCAAATTACTTGTTTATTTGCGTAAGGAAATAAAGAAGTAATTTGTCATTTAAATACTAGGTTTAACTATTTAGTTATGTGTGATGAATTCATTAATAATTCATACATTGTTTTTCTTATTTTTGTATAGCACAGAAAATAATTGATGTTATAAAGCTTAACACAGCAATCATTTAGTAGTTTAATCATGTAATAAACGCAAATTAAATTCATTGTGTTATTACATCACATTAATAATAGAATTATTTAATAGATATTAGATGACTTTTACTTGAAGTAAATTGTCAATTGGTTTATTATTGATTGTTTTTTATCATTTATATTCTTTAATGCTTTATTCTTTGGTGTTTTACTATATGTAGCCAGAGTTTTATATCTTTTTTCATCGATTACAGCGTCAAAATAGAATTGTTTATTACAAAATAAAGTTGCTCTTTATGATTAGCTTTTCATCAAGTTTTCCTGTTCTTTCTTCTACTTGTTTTTGTGTTTCACTATTGACTGTATATTCTATTTTTTTATTTCTTTTCAATTGATTAACTTTAATATTTAACAAGTATTTCCTATGTTTTTGTGCATATTCTTCTGTGTATGAATTTTTACCTTTTTCAAGACATTTTTATCGTTAATTAGAGCTTCAATAATTAACTCTAAGAAGAGGCACTCAGCATATACGTAAGAGTATTAGTTTTACCGGAGGCACTTTTACCTTAGACAAGCATTCTATAATCCTCATTTAAGAAGTCATTTGGGCTTCGTTCTGTGTCTTCTTTTTTATTATTATCATAACATGGTACCTTCATATATGATATACCAATACATTGAACACATGTTAAATCAACACTTATTTATCACACGTAATATTTCAATATTATAAACATATGATAACAAGATGTGTTTATTTATAAATAAATAAAATTTTTCTGTATAAATAAATACAAATTAACATATTAACATTTTTCTACACAAACAGATATATATATATATATGTATATATATATGTATATATATATATGTGTGTGTGTGTGTGTGTGTGTGTGTGTGTAATGGATATTAGAAAAGTAAGACAATAGGTTAAAAATGATCTTCAAGTTGAGACTATGAAACAGGATATTAAAAAAGAACTGCGAAGTTTCAAGAGATGGAGCTTACCACAAGATATAAACCAAGCAGAGACATTTCTCATGAAAAACAGAATCAATAATTGAAACAATTACATGAAAATCAAACAAAAATAGTTGAAGCTATCAAATCTTATAATAAATTTTATGCTATAACCTATGGTAGTTAACCTAAAATTGTGTCATATGAGCCATTATCAAATGATGATGATAATAATAAACTTTTTTTTAATGATGGGGAGGTGAAGATAGTAGAAAAATACTAATTTGATCCAGCCCTTAAAGAAATTCCAAAGTTGAAAGATGTTAGATCTATTATAAATTCTATGAATGGTAAACGACGAGAAAAAACATTAATGAAAAAGCTCTGGCAGAAGTGCAAAAAGTACTAAGCAAGTTTTTAATTTCTGTAAAACTAAGAAGAATGAAACAAAAGATGTAGATGTTAAAGGATTGATAGGAGAAGGTCTTACAACTATTTTTGGTTCAAAAACTATTGGTGAAGGTATATGTAGATACAAACAACCAAAATGACATCTCTGTAAGATACATACTAATCAATACGGTAATCTGTTAACTCACTATCCAAAAGTGATAAATCATATGATTACTGAAGCTGTTAGAAATGGAAAAGTTATTATTAAGAAAAGGCTGATAAATAAACAGTCGACTTATTATAAAGAAGTGTTATTCTAAAAAAAGTATTCAACAAAAACAAAACAAATATTCAAAAACATGAATATGCAATATAATACACAACCTCATAAATCGTCTGGTAAAACAGTATTAATTGGAGGTGATCTGATTTATTATAACAACCCAAATGACCTATTAAAACGTTTACATATTATTAGTGCTTTCAGATGAGCTGGTAATACTAATACAGCTTCTATTATTGAATCAGAGATAACTATTGATAAACTATTAGAACTAAATGAAATATCCAAAGAGCAACATGATTTGTATATTAAAAGATATTAAATATAACCTACTGTTACATGAATATTCGATTGTTTTTAAAATCAACATCTGCTCAACAAGGTAGTAAATCTCATGATTTTACTATAAGGCAAAATCCAGAACTTATTCTGGACAAAAATAAACAATATTGTTTGGGTCTTAATAGCATGCTATATTCATGCTATATTGTGTCATCTACATTCAGCAACAATAGTTTGAAATATTCTCCAGATTCTAGGAACCTATTCACGAGAATAAGAGTAATATTATAAGATTATTAAAATCTCATTCACATGATAATACGTCTGCACAGAGTAATCAACGAAATAATTCACTTACAATTGTATTTAACAAAATTCTAAATATGTGATTTTTATCTACAGTAACATAATAATAAATGGCATTTAGATTTTCAAATAAATAAACTTGTAAGATATGAATACATCAGATATGAACTCAACACACCAATTATTCAGCCTGGAGCAAATAAAAACCAAAATAAAGGAGGCTACTGGATTGCTGTAAATACGATTAATCAATCAGGAGCTCTTGATTGGTATGATGCTTTTCTTGAAATTAATTTTCAGTTAAGCAAGTATGATGGAACTGGTAATTATAGTTTAACTGGAAAGCAAGAAAATCCCAGAGGTTTAAAAATGAGGCAAAATAGTAAATATACTAAAGAAGAGGACCTTGCGTGATTGTAATAATCGGAGAGCTATCACTCTATTCTTGGTTTCTAGCAAGGTTATTGCCAAGCTCATCATCCCAAAGACTTACAAGTATTGACGATGACTAACTGCGACAGGAACAGAAAGGCTTCTCAAGGAACAAGAGTTTTATAGACCAGATCTTTGACTTCGAAATATAATGGAACAATACACAGAGTAGGAGAGAGCATTGTACATCAATTTTATTGATTTTAAGAAGGAATTTAATATTATGCACAGGAACAGTCTGTGGCGTATTTTTCACCACTACTGCATTCCAGCAGAAAAAGTCACCATAATCAAGGGCTTCTACTATAATTTCTCTCGAAGTGTTGGAGATAGCAAATTATTCTATAAGGTTATGGTCGGTTTGAGCCAGGGCTGTAGAATGTTTTCTCTGCTTTTCAGTTTGACCATCGTCTGAGTAATGAAACAGACAACAAGAGAAAGAAAAAGAAATAAAGTGGAATATATTCGATTTGCTGGAAGACTTGAATTTTGCCGATGGCTAGGTTATAACATCACACACTCACAGCCGAATGAAGAACAAACCTGGAAACTTAACAAGTATGGGAAACAACTTGGCCTCAAGGTCAGCCAGAAAAAAACAGAAACCATGGATCTTAGTGTGACCAATCCAGTACCCATTAAGATCGACAATCAAGAAACTAAACACACAGATTCCTTTATCTATCATGGAAGTATAAATAAAAGCAATGGCTGAGCCAACAATAGGTATGTCTGCGCTTTTGTTGCCACTCCGTAACAGTAAGTATTTAAACCCTTTTTTTAAGCTGTGAAGAAAAAGCCATCAATAATTTGGCTTGTACTCAATAACACCGATTTGTTTCAGGAGGTTCGGAGCATCATTAAAGTAAACATGCAAATTTATTTCTGCCTCCATGTCAGTACTTCTGCATAATTTAATTGCTTAGCCTTGCTTGACTAAATAACTTTGGTAGTTTCACACCACCTTCAGAATCAAAATGATGACTGACTCCTTTTCTGTTGTTAGGAGGTTGTCACATTCATTAGAACATATAAATATATAAAAAAATATATAATATATATAAATATATATTTGATAAAGATCGCTGAGTTATTATGCCCTACCTTAATGTCAATTTTTGTATGAATTGATTTTAGCAATAAACAACACAACTGGGAATCTCAAAGTACTTCGGGTAGTATATAAGAAACACAAGCAATATTCTCGATAAAAACATTTAATAATGTTTTTTTAATAATTTAAAAGGATACCTTTTTGAGAGAAGTATTCTCAATACTGGATACAATCTTTTTCTCCTCAATGGAGTAAAAAGAACGCTAAATCACCTATGGTAGACTTAATTAAGAATTTTTTTAACTGATGGATTTAAATCTACAGATGGTCAGAACTTGATAAGTAAATCCCTATATTAAGTTTTAACCAGAGTATATTTGATAAGGCTATGTTGCAAGTTAAAAATCAAACCAAAGCTGTTTTCAAAATGCTAACTCAATGCAACTAAGTAGTAGAATTCCTTTGAATTAAAAAAATTATTTGTCTTTTAGAGTTAACCGAGTAATAAACATGGAAACATAAACTCGAACCTGCTTGAATAGCGCTGATGTATTTTTTAGATTTGGAGGAAATTTATTGAAGCACCTGAGACTGAAAATAGCTGGGTTATTGAAACCATTTTATCTTCTATATGTTGGTGTAGCTTGTACAAGGTAGAAATAAATCATGAGCATGTCACATAGTACGAGACAATTAAAAAGAGGTGTTGTCACAGCTGAACGAAGGCCTTCGAAAAGGTTTGAAGTTTGCTGTACCAATAGTATGGAGGAAAAAAAATTTACTATGTTGCTACCTCTTCTGTAAAATTCTGAAAGATAAAACACAAAGAAGGAAAATTCCCCTGTGTATCAAACCTTACCGTCTAGTAGAAGATCAACAACTCATGGTGATGATATCATTATTATGAGATCGAGTTGTAGATCTTTATAAAATTTAGTGCATTGAGAACTCTGTATTTATTGGAAATAATGTAGAATACTGCTTCAACGAGTTTCAGCAACTACAGTTAATCATTTATAACAATGTGAAATGTTTATTGAAAGAGAGCACAAAATTAATTCTCGTCAACTACATTCTCGTGAGCTGCTCTTAGGCAGCATGACCACCTAGTAAGCACAGGTTTTGCAGGTTTCCTATGTGACCAAATTATTCCATTTGTTTCCTGTTCTTTACTATATCGGATTTTTCTTTGGAAATCACATAATCAACGTTTGGTTAAAATGCCCAAAAGTGCTGTGTACAGATGTGAATCAGAAGCACTAAACAGGTTTCATGAAATAAACATGATTAGAGATGCTTTAAAGTATTTTCAACTACTACCATATAGAGGGCTGTATCAGTTAGGAGGAGGACAGCATTTTTCTTGTCAGTTTTTAGAATTTTGGTTGCATTACCAATGGATTATTGGCTAAAGGTACGTTTTTGTAGCTACGTTAATAGCACCAACAAACGCATTGGCGACGTTTTTCCCTGAGTCATTTGCTTCATCAACCACAAAGAACAAAGTTTAGAAGATAGAATGCCTTTCATGCAATCTCTTTCAAAGTAAGTTCATTTATGCGTTTTAGACAAGCAGACTGAGATTGGGCTTTTCTACTCATCTATTCGGGAGGAACCTTCAATGCAGGATTGTTTAGCTTGTGGAGTAGAGTGTTCATTGAAAGATATGCCGAGACAACTTTATCCACGTAACTCTCTTGTCCATAAGCAGTTACTTCTCTTTAAGCTTTTATTGAGAGTATCCTTTTTAAGGCTTTGAAATTTCAGCATACTGGATAGCCTCCTACTCAAAATTCTCGTTTAACAAAAGTGACAGGAAAGCTCATTTCAAGGAGAGGTTTTAAACTTGGGACAAATTCAGCTACATGGCTTCTAAGCTTGCACACTTTCGATGCTGCACTGTTCTGCATAGCTCCCCGTCTATTTTATTTTCTTGGATATATGAGAAAATACAGCTCTAACCTAGCAAAATAACCGTGCAGATTAATAACACGGGTACAATGTGAGATGTGACCAATAACATCAATGACAATGGGAAACACAGCTGCTAGGAATCAACCACTTCAAACAATAACAAGTTATCAATAGTCAAATAGGCATGCCAATAAGGCTTGGAGCTCCTGTCATGCTCAACTAATGAATATGTTAGGGTAACAGCATCACTTTGTTGGCCAGGTATTCTAGAAGCCAGCAAAATTGTAAATATTTCATATTTAAAAAATCAAAATATGCGCTTATTTCAGTAGTGGCGCCAAAATTCACCAAGAAATAAAGTGGTAAGATTGCAGAAAGTCAAACAAACAGTAAAAGGTGCAGTTCCAACATTTTGTAGCCGCTTCCTCATTGAATGTAAGACCATCACTATGGACAACTTTTTCATGCTATTTGAAGAATTATCAAAGAATTCATTTAAATAGTAAACAGTAGTTTAGAATTTTGATTTATTTCCTAATTTCAGACAGGTACAAGGCTCTTACCTTCCTTATTCTTGTGGTCTCATCTACTTGACCATTAAAGATAATCACTTATTACAGGATATACTTCATAAGCATTTCTACCTTAATGGACATTATCACCACACCTAGCACCTCGAAAATAGCAAACACTTTTGGTACAAACAATCCCTCAGTGATTGTCATAAAATTGGAGCTATTCAAAAACAACATTATGGCAGATTCTATTCTTTAAAAGTTGTTGTAAGAGATTTCAGAAAATACAATAATGACGAATTCACACATGGGCTACATCTCTCACTACTTTGAAATCAAATCACTTTCACATGGTTTAGAATACCTTCAACCAAACGTTAAATACACGTCTTTTTTTATAAGAAGCCGGTTTATAAGAAACTCTAGTCGCTTGGGCTCGGAAATCTAAGGAACTACTGTAGTAAGCTCACTCTATTCTAAGAAACTGAGAAATTTTGTGAGCTAAATTTTTTCCCTCGTAGTTAAGAATATTGTCAAAGATTTGTCTTTTTAAAGCAAAAGAAAAGAAAAACGCCTGTTCAATGTAGTGTAACGCAGACCTTACTTTTCGTGATCATAATTTTGGAACATTCGAATGGTTGTTTTCAAACGAAGTTTATCATAAATTTCGAACGTTTAAATGTTTGCAAAGTTTATTTTAGTTGCGAGTTTAAATAATAGTTGAGATACTGTATAACGTTCAATCATGTCAAAGCAAGCAACTTTGTTCAAATTTAACTTTACGAAGAAAGCTATGCATCGTGGTGAATGGATTAATGTCACAGCACCTACACCAACAACAAAAAACGATTCTGAGTTTCCTTGTGTAAAATGTAGGTCGTTATTCAAAACAAAAGGCGCTCAGTGGATGCATGAAAAATGGTGCATAAAAGAACCAGCATCTGCAAAGCAAATTTCGTTCAGCAACTCATCTGAAAAAAGTGAAGAACATTTTGGAGCTATTGCTAAGTCCGTAGTTGAAAACTTAGTCACTACAATAGTACAAAACGAAGAAAAAAGTGTGAACGCATTAAAAAAGGAAAGGAGCTCATATTATTTTGAGTTTAAATTAAAAGTCATTAACGAGTTAAAGAACAGTACACTTCAGTTGTGCGATGTTGCACAAAATTATGGAATCCATAAGTCTTTAGTGACTAAATGGAAACAGGATGAAAAACGTATTTGTAGCCACGTGGCTGAAGGAAGGGTGAAGAAGCTGATGAAGAAAGGACGAACAAGTAACAAGCATCACACTGTTTTTGTGAAACTTCACCAAAAATTTGTGAAAGCAAGGAGTCTTGGTATGAAAATTTCGTATGCTTGGATTTATGTTAATGCAAACAAAATCAATGCTGAATTGAACCCGAATGCACCTCGCATACCAAAAAGTGCTGCTATGCGTTTCATTAAAAAATACAACATTAAATTGAGACGGGTTCAGCGAAAGAAACAAATAAGAAAAGAAGGTTATGAAGAAAAAATGAAGGCATGGCATCGTTCATTAAGAGAGAAACTTATTAAAACTGGACAGTCAAAACCTACTTTTGACGCAAAGTGGGGACGTTTTCAGCCAAGCTGTAGATTTAACGTGGATCAAGTGCCACTGCCTTTCGCAATTGATAAGAAAGTAACCTACGAAATTGATGTGCCAAAAGCCAAAAAGAAAGAGCACAGAGTTTGGGTGAGCCAACCTGGAAGTGGGCTGGACAAACGCCAGTGCACACTACAAATCTGCTTTTCTGCAGAAGACAACAAGGTGAGAATAGCTATCTTATTCAGAGGCACTGGAAAACGAGTCTCAGAGGAAGAGAAAGCTGCTTATCATAAATCAGTTGATATATATTGGCAGCAATGCGCTTGGGCAGATACTCAAGTGAGTGTTGATTGGGTACGAAATACCTTAAGGCCTGCCGTGGAAAACCTTACCGAGTTTGTTTTATTTTGTGATAACCTGAGTGCACAAACATCTGAACAGTTCTTGTCTGAGATCAAAGCACTAAATGGGATCGTATGGTTTGGAGTTAAAGATGCTACAGACATATGGCAGCCGGTAGACAATGGCTATGGCGCACTTTACAAGAGATTGATAGGCAACATCCAAGACGAGTGGCTAGAAAGTGAGGAAAACATTGATCTGTGGTTGGGAAATTCTGAAAGAAAACTTACCGCGTCAGAACGTAGAATTTTGATCACACATTGGGTTGGTAAAGCCTATGAACGTCTGCAATCAGAGGAATACAATCAAACTCGATATCGTTGCTTTGAGAAAACTGGTTGCCTTATTGCCGCCGATGGCTCAAATGATTCCAAAATTAAGCCTGAAGTCCTCCATGATTATGTTGTGCAAAAAACATTACCCGTTCAAATTTCTGAAAATGCTGCAGAATGCGTTGTTCCAGTGGCTGCACCAGAGCCTAGCGAAGTCTTAGAGAGTGATGTTGAGGATCCATTCGATGATGTTAGTGTATCAAATGGCGAAAGCAAAGATGAGGAAACCGATCGTGTATATGATCACATAATGTCAAAGAGAAAAATACGCGCTCTTTATGATAATGGATGGCACACTGGTACCATACAATGTTATAATAGCAAATTAGATGAGTATCGAATCTTGTTTCCTGATGGAACAGACGATTATATAAAGCTGGATGATTTCGATGGCATTGAAATAATTCTATTGTAAAGACATACATAAACACTCTGAATTAGTTTTTGTGTAAGCAGTATGTACAACAAAAAAGATAAGCATAAAAGTTTGTTCTCTGTGACATTCCTCTCAAAAAGGAAACATTCTTATATAGTGTAATAAGAAACCCTTGAGAAAGTTTCTAGTAAATTTAGGGTAAATCTGTAAGAAACTGGCTAGAGACCCAAAAGCTTAGTTTCTTGTATAAAAAAAACACGTCTAGTGTCATCGGCAAGAATGGTCCACTTGTTGAAAAACGATTATGTGAAAAACAAATACCCTGGATAAATTTTGTCATGTCTTGAGTCGTACGTTTTCTGAGCTCAGAAATAGCATACAACTCAAGACATATAAAGCTCTTACAACTATGGCTTTCTCTGAGTCCATAAAGTTCAGAATTTTCAAGACCCTGGATAAACATTCGAAGGAAAATAAGGAGCTGTGGTTATCTTCTCCGAAAAGCAAAACTACATAAATGATGCCACAAAAACAATAAGACCCCTCAAAATCGAACTTCATAGGTAAAACTTCTGATGAAAACCAGTTAAATCAAAATTCGGATTCTTTTTAGAAACAACGTAACAAGTCCTATCCAGTCAAAAGACAATACAGACTACAAAACACAATAAAATAGTCATATGGTATTGTCAAAGATATAAAATCAATACTGAATGCTTTTTGTCTTTATAAGAAGTCAATCGAAACCATGAAAAACAACACATGGAGATTCTTTCATCCACCTAGCTGTTATCATAACGTCGTCGACGAATTCACTTTTTGTCACGTGGAATATAAGGTCACGTAAGCAATTGTAAAATCGTTAAAGTCGTTAAAATCGGGAAAGGGATAGCATTCTAATATTATTTGTAAAAACAGGTCTGAGAAAATTGCTATGCCACTAACATTCCTTGTTAATCTCACCTTCCAGAATGGAGTATGTCAGACCAAGAAAATACTTGCGAAGCCAACTCAATATTCAAGTTAGGAGACCAAGTCTTACCCGATAATTATAGAGCCATATCAGTCCTAAAAGTTTTATCCATAGTTATTGAAAAATTTATTCTAATTAGCTATCAAAATTTCTTGATTGAAAAAAAAAAATTTAAACCGTCAATGCGGATTACATCGACAAAAATATACTGAGCATGCTACTACCATTTTATAGACCAGGTTAGAATTAACGTTAAAAATATTAAACTCACTGGAGCCATCTATTTCGACTTTGGAAAAGAATTTGACAGTGTCGGTCATGCGTCTTTGCTACGCAAGCTATCATTCTACTGAATATCGGACAAGGAGTGCCTATGGTTTTCTAACTACCTCTTCGACAGCTCACAATATGTTATTATCGACTTATTTATATCTGATCCTTCAAATAATGCCCATGGTACCCCACTGAAGTTCACTGCCAACACAATATCCTCCACGGCTTCCGATCTTGCTTTCTCTGCATCCATATTCTGCTGGCCTTCTCCTCTGTTTTATCTCTCAACCTCTTCTTTGGTCTTCCTTTCGCTCTGCTCTCCCCTCTCGGCCACCTCTTAGTTGTTTCCTTGGTCTACCTGTTATTTTTCATTCGGGCTTGATGTTCTGCTCACTGACTTTTCATGCATTTGGCTTTCTTAATGACGTATTTCACTTTAGTTCTTTGATCTTATAACCTCATTCGTGATCTTGTCTTTCCAAGTAATGTTCAGCATTGCATCGCGTTAGCCACTGCGAGCTTGTGCTTCCGATGTTCTGTCAGCGACCACGTTTCGGCTGTATAGGTCATTGCTGGTAGTTTGACCATGTTCATGATCTTCTTTTTTAGACACATGGGCATCCTCTTGTCTTTTGGAAAAGTGCTGTACTGCCCAAAACTTTTTCATCCCAATATTATTCTTTGGTCGATCATCTTGTCCGCCTCATTCCCTGGTGTTACAAGTACTAGTAAAAGTACTTGTACTGGTTCACCTCTTCCAAATGTTCTCAATCAATAACTAACCCTCGTCTCTGTATTCTCCTTGCCACTTCATTGCACATTATCTTGGGTTTCTTTTTATTCATTATCATTCAGTCTTTTTTTGCTTCTCTATTCAGATTTTCTATCTGATTGTTTAATCTCCTTCCATCTGTGCGAACAAGATGATCTCATCAACAAATCGTAAGTTATTACGTCTCTCTCCATTGATGTTGATGCCCGTCTCAATGTTCATCCTCTTGAAGATCTTCCCTATTGTTGATGCAAACATAACGCGTCGTCAGGCCTATGGTGACCCTAGCAATTTTCCAGGGAAGTCTTCCGTTATTGTAAAAATATACGATCTTTAAAGAAGTATTGATCAAACTGACTGTCATTAACACTTACTTTAAGGACTAAGCGTTATCAAGCATATATGTATCAGTCGTACCAATTTTGGTGGAAAGTGGAGGATCAAAATGGAGACGAAATGTCGAAAACTGACAAAGAGGACAAAATTTTCACATTGAGCGCAAAGTCAAGGGCCTCATGGTTCGGGAAAACCCCGCACACAACGCAATCCAAAAGCAGTGATTTTGTCAAAAGAGATGATAAGGTCTTCTTTTGATTGATGCTCACACGCCCACAAAAGAAATTTCGACTTGTATTAATAACTATTTTTAATTGTGAACTTTGCTCCAGAAAAGCTAGGTTTTCTGAGCATCGATTTTCTTCCCCGCCCTTTCTTTTTTTCCCTTTGTTGTTTACTCCAATCTTTGCCTATTGTCTTTTCCCATCGGGGGTTCTCTTTTGTTGCAGAAGAAAGTTCTTGAGACAAATAACATACCTATTTTCCATAGTAATGAGAGGCTTCTAAATCTCTGGTATTTTTTATTTGTAACATTTCTCATCTCTGTGATGTTTTTGTCTGTTGAAGCTCTTTACATTCCGGATTGAATTGGGTTTCAATTGTATTGATCGGGCATGAAATTGAAGGACACAGAATTCAATTATGACTCATTTTGTTGCAACCGCCTGAGTGAAAGGTCTTAATTCAGATGACAATGTTTCAGTTGCAGAATGTGACAATGTGGTTTGGTGAGAAAATTTGTCATGTTTTAATTTTAATCCATAACTTGTGTTGTTTTTTGTGGCCATAGGTTGTTTAAATTGAGAATAACCTGAAGCATGTTCTTGTTGATTTTCTTGCATTTGCACTCGAGACCAAAGTCATCGCTGGAAAATGAAAACGTGATGATATCCAAGTTTATTAGGGTTAAAGTTTGAGCTAAATGTGTTACTTAAAGCAAAGAAATGGCAGCCAAGTGAAAAGAATAGATTTCTTTGAAAATTGTTATGTATTTTGCAAAGTTCTGTTGAGAACTTTACAAAACCAGCAGACCTGTCAAGGTGTTAAAACTTTTAGGGGGGAGAATATCATTTTTTACAAATGCCGCCCACCATGGTTGGGCGGCGAAGAAAATTTTGGTTTCTAGACTCTCTAAAACAGCAATTTCAGCGATTTGAGCACATCATTTTATAAAATAAAATTAATAGTAAAGCCATAACACAAAGAAGAAAAATACCTGAAATATTTAAGATAAATCTCAACCTTGAACCCAAGGTATCTTCTCTTCTCCGTAACTTGGATGGACAGAATGATAATCTTTCTGACCATCCCAGTTAGAGAGAAGAGAAGATACCCTGGGTTCGAGGTTGAGATTTATCTTGCCGATTTCGGTTGAGATTCTTTGGTCTTTCTTTCCCTTTCACAATGCACACACTTTTATATAAGCGATCTACTTTTTCAGTCAAGTCCTTAGTTGCTAAAGATAACTCATAATTGTAACCTTTAGGTTGCTTACCAAGCTGCTTGCCTATGTNTTGAGGGAGAATACTCAAGGGAGACAACTGTGGACTCCGGCGTACCTCAAGGTACTGTTTTGGGCCCGATACTGTTTTTATGCCATATAAATGACTTACCGGAGTGTGTAACATCACAAGTGCGCCTCTTCGCTGATGATTGTTTATTATATCGTCCCATAAGATCTAGGGAAGACCATAACATCCTTCAAGAAGACCTGAAACAGCTAGAAATATGGGCACTGAAATGGGGTATGCGCTTTAATGCAAAAAAGTGTTATGTCCTGAGTGTGAAACAAAGATCCTCACACTTTTATCAACTGAATAACCATATACTCGAACAAGTACCAACAAACCCATACCTAGGCCTTATGATATCTGAAGACCTGAAATGGAGCACCCATATTAATAACATCTGCAAGAAAGCTAGTTCCACCCTGGGCTTCCTTCGTCGTAATCTACAACACTGCTCCAGTACATGCCGTAAGAACGCCTACTTATCATTGGTAAGATCTACATTAGAATATGGATGTATTGTATGGGACCCCTTCCTGAAATCAGATATTGACAAACTAGAAAAGATACAAAGGAGAGCAGCCAGATTTATTAAAAAAGATTTCAAATCAAGAGACCAGGGCTGCGTCAGCCAAATGCTTAAAGAATGTGACCTAGATACACTACAGGCTAGAAGGAAAGAATTACGACTCGTCTTTCTTTATAAGGTGGTTGAGGGGTTGGTACCGGCTATACCCCCATCGCAGTTTTTGGTACCAAGCTCCGCTAAACGCAGGATACGTGCTACCAGATTTGTTGACTTTGTTTCTACAAATACAGTGGCAAATAGTGCTAGGAACAATACTAAATGCTTTAATATAATTCAGTCAAACACCACCATCTACCGAAATTCTCTTTTTCCTAGAACTGTAATAGAATGGAACCAACTGGATGAAACCCAAGTAATATCCACCAGCGCAGAGGCTTTTAGATCAAGCCTTCACTTGGACTAAATTTGTACAGTGCGCTCTCTCTTACCCGTCTTTTTAAGTGCCATAACTGGACATATAAGACGTACTTATACAGATACAGATACAGATAACGCGTCGTCAGGCCTATGGTGACCCTAGCAATTTTCCAGGGAAGTCTTCCGTTATTGTAAAAATATACGATCTTTAAAGAAGTATTGATCAAACTGACTGTCATTAACACTTACTTTAAGGACTAAGCGTTATCAAGCATATATGTATCAGTCGTACCAATTTTGGTGGAAAGTGGAGGATCAAAATGGAGACGAAATGTCGAAAACTGACAAAGAGGACAAAATTTTCACATTGAGCGCAAAGTCAAGGGCCTCATGGTTCGGGAAAACCCCGCACACAACGCAATCCAAAAGCAGTGATTTTGTCAAAAGAGATGATAAGGTCTTCTTCTGATTGATGCTCACACGCCCACAAAAGAAATTTCGACTTGTATTAATAACTATTTTTAGTTGTGAACTTTGCTCCAGAAAAGCTAGGTTTTTCTGAGCATCGATTTTCTTCCCCGCCCTTTCTTTTTTTCCCTTTGTTGTTTACTCCAATCTTTGCCTATTGTCTTTTCCCATCGGGGGTTCTCTTTTGTTGCAGAAGAAAGTTCTCGAGACAAATAACATACCTATTTTCCATAGTAATGAGAGGCTTCTAAATCTCTGGTATTTTTTATTTGTAACATTTCTCATCTCTGTGATGTTTTTGTCTGTTGAAGCTCTTTACATTCCGGATTGAATTGGGTTTCAATTGTATTGATCGGGCATGAAATTGAAGGACACAGAATTCAATTATGACTCATTTTGTTGCAACCGCCTGAGTGAAAGGTCCTAATTCAGATGACAATGTTTCAGTTGCAGAATGTGACAATGTGGTTTGGTGAGAAAATTTGTCATGTTTTAATTTTAATCCATAACTTGTGTTGTTTTTTGTGGCCATAGGTTGTTTAAATTGAGAATAACCTGAAGCATGTTCTTGTTGATTTTCTTGCATTTGCACTCGAGACCAAAGTCATCGCTGGAAAATGAAAACGTGATGATATCCAAGTTTATTAGGGTTAAAGTTTGAGCTAAATGTGTTACTTAAAGCAAAGAAATGGCAGCCAAGTGAAAAGAATAGATTTCTTTGAAAATTGTTATGTATTTTGCAAAGTTCTGTTGAGAACTTTACAAAACCAGCAGACCTGTCAAGGTGTTAAAACTTTTAGGGGGGAGAATATCATTTTTTACAAATGCCGCCCACCATGGTTGGGCGGCGAAGAAAATTTTGGTTTCTAGACTCTCTAAAACAGCAATTTCAGCGATTTGAGCACATCATTTTATAAAATAAAATTAATAGTAAAGCCATAACACAAAGAAGAAAAATACCTGAAATATTTAAGATAAATCTCAACCTTGAACCCAAGGTATCTTCTCTTCTCCGTAACTTGGATGGACAGAATGATAATCTTTCTGACCATCCCAGTTAGAGAGAAGAGAAGATACCCTGGGTTCGAGGTTGAGATTTATCTTGCCGATTTCGGTTGAGATTCTTTGGTCTTTCTTTCCCTTTCACAATGCACACACTTTTATATAAGCGATCTACTTTTTCAGTCAAGTCCTTAGTTGCTAAAGATAACTCATAATTGTAACCTTTAGGTTGCTTACCAAGCTGCTTGCCTATGTATCTGCTTAGTTTTCTTAATGTTTATTTTTTTATAGCTCCACAGTTGCAAAATTGTCACATATGGCATATATTATATAGAAGTTTTAAAAAAAGAATTGGATAAGTTTCTGTATATTTGTTAAAGATTGA
>RDPX01000195.1:438475-527090 GCA_003991215.1 Morbakka virulenta | reverse complement strand
TTGAGGGAGAATACTCAAGGGAGACAACTGTGGACTCCGGCGTACCTCAAGGTACTGTTTTGGGCCCGATACTGTTTTTATGCCATATAAATGACTTACCGGAGTGTGTAACATCACAAGTGCGCCTCTTCGCTGATGATTGTTTATTATATCGTCCCATAAGATCTAGGGAAGACCATAACATCCTTCAAGAAGACCTGAAACAGCTAGAAATATGGGCACTGAAATGGGGTATGCGCTTTAATGCAAAAAAGTGTTATGTCCTGAGTGTGAAACAAAGATCCTCACACTTTTATCAACTGAATAACCATATACTCGAACAAGTACCAACAAACCCATACCTAGGCCTTATGATATCTGAAGACCTGAAATGGAGCACCCATATTAATAACATCTGCAAGAAAGCTAGTTCCACCCTGGGCTTCCTTCGTCGTAATCTACAACACTGCTCCAGTACATGCCGTAAGAACGCCTACTTATCATTGGTAAGATCTACATTAGAATATGGATGTATTGTATGGGACCCCTTCCTGAAATCAGATATTGACAAACTAGAAAAGATACAAAGGAGAGCAGCCAGATTTATTAAAAAAGATTTCAAATCAAGAGACCAGGGCTGCGTCAGCCAAATGCTTAAAGAATGTGACCTAGATACACTACAGGCTAGAAGGAAAGAATTACGACTCGTCTTTCTTTATAAGGTGGTTGAGGGGTTGGTACCGGCTATACCCCCATCGCAGTTTTTGGTACCAAGCTCCGCTAAACGCAGGATACGTGCTACCAGATTTGTTGACTTTGTTTCTACAAATACAGTGGCAAATAGTGCTAGGAACAATACTAAATGCTTTAATATAATTCAGTCAAACACCACCATCTACCGAAATTCTCTTTTTCCTAGAACTGTAATAGAATGGAACCAACTGGATGAAACCCAAGTAATATCCACCAGCGCAGAGGCTTTTAGATCAAGCCTTCACTTGGACTAAATTTGTACAGTGCGCTCTCTCTTACCCGTCTTTTTAAGTGCCATAACTGGACATATAAGACGTACTTATACAGATACAGATACAGATAACGCGTCGTCAGGCCTATGGTGACCCTAGCAATTTTCCAGGGAAGTCTTCCGTTATTGTAAAAATATACGATCTTTAAAGAAGTATTGATCAAACTGACTGTCATTAACACTTACTTTAAGGACTAAGCGTTATCAAGCATATATGTATCAGTCGTACCAATTTTGGTGGAAAGTGGAGGATCAAAATGGAGACGAAATGTCGAAAACTGACAAAGAGGACAAAATTTTCACATTGAGCGCAAAGTCAAGGGCCTCATGGTTCGGGAAAACCCCGCACACAACGCAATCCAAAAGCAGTGATTTTGTCAAAAGAGATGATAAGGTCTTCTTCTGATTGATGCTCACACGCCCACAAAAGAAATTTCGACTTGTATTAATAACTATTTTTAGTTGTGAACTTTGCTCCAGAAAAGCTAGGTTTTTCTGAGCATCGATTTTCTTCCCCGCCCTTTCTTTTTTTCCCTTTGTTGTTTACTCCAATCTTTGCCTATTGTCTTTTCCCATCGGGGGTTCTCTTTTGTTGCAGAAGAAAGTTCTTGAGACAAATAACATACCTATTTTCCATAGTAATGAGAGGCTTCTAAATCTCTGGTATTTTTTATTTGTGACATTTCTCATCTCTGTGATGTTTTTGTCTGTTGAAGCTCTTTACATTCCGGATTGAATTGGGTTTCAATTGTATTGATCGGGCATGAAATTGAAGGACACAGAATTCAATTATGACTCATTTTGTTGCAACCGCCTGAGTGAAAGGTCCTAATTCAGATGACAATGTTTCAGTTGCAGAATGTGACAATGTGGTTTGGTGAGAAAATTTGTCATGTTTTAATTTTAATCCATAACTTGTGTTGTTTTTTGTGGCCATAGGTTGTTTAAATTGAGAATAACCTGAAGCATGTTCTTGTTGATTTTCTTGCATTTGCACTCGAGACCAAAGTCATCGCTGGAAAATGAAAACGTGATGACAGTGAAACCCAGCAAACAACAGATCACTTGAACCAGTGAAATAATTGAATTAAATTTATACGTTAAGGCCTAGTTACACCAATAACCATAGCCATACCGATAACGTGATGAACAGGGAACCGATTTTAAGTGCTTTTAGGTGGATTAGAAAAAAGTATTTAAGTGCTTAAAACTCGAAAATATTGCAAGAGTTAGTAGTAAATTTTTTAAATTTTTGATAATAACTATAGAGGTTCACAAATACAAAATCTAAAGTAGTCATCTTATAAGTTGAAATTAGTGTTCCTTTAGTATTTCAGGAGGAAATACTATGCAGTTTAGCTAAGCCATTGTTTATCGCCAGCACCACAGTCAACTTCACTTTTCTAAGAGGATGCTGAATCTCCTTCACCACCTCTACCAATGCTAGAGCAACACTGAATGGAAACTGACACTGTATCTCAGTCAGTTCTCAATCATTATGTAAGAGCATGCACAATTAAAATCCTGTTTTCTTTTTAATAATGCACTATCTTTCACAAGATTGAGACCATCTTCACACTTAATCTCAACAGGTCATCTTTTTTCCCACCCACCCAAAAATAGACTGACTCCGATCCCATACAAAGCCACATTTTCCTCATTCACACTTATGCATTAGATAGAATACAGCTTAATTCAGAAATGTTTTTGTGGTCATTAAACAGCTGCTTGTAAGATTTGATGTTTGCTGCATCAGCATCTCCATTATTTTTACAGCAGAGCTAGTCTTGGGGGAAAAGCAGACAAAGCAGAATTCACCTCAGGATGATAGGAGAGTGATTCTGAGTACTTGTACCTCTTTATAGAGGTGCACAAGTTTTGTAATTAATGTTTGCACAAGCTTAATGAGCTATGCATCAGCAGCTGTTGACAAAAAAAAGATGATGATTAATGATGATGACTGATGACAGCTAAGAATGTTGTTACTTTTCAGGAAGTTCAACTGAAAATAAGTTACAAAACAAAAGTAAGTGCTGAGAAGCAAGAATAATTAAAAATAAGTATTTCAGATGGTAACACCAAAAGCAGTTTAAAAAGTGATAGAAATATGATATAAAATGACTTTAAATAACTTAAAACATTTTTTGCTGTACCCAGATCATGAAAAAGCTCTTGCAGAAAAAAAAAGTTAAATTTGTTGCCTGGTGATAAGCAAGGAGGTTTTGTTAAAGGAGTGGTCACACATAAAACAATATCAACCAATACATGCTAGCATGTAAACCGGACGTTAAACCGAATATGATGATGATGAACCAATAAGTAAAATAGGAAGTGTTTTGGTTCTTGTCAGATGCAGACACAAATGAGAAAAAGGAATTCTTGTTTTTAGCAGCTTTCCACAGATGACATTGAAGTAAGAGGCAGATAAGCCTATGGGTTCATCCAATCTTTCATTGTAGGGAGATGATGGGATAATTTCACAAGCTCTTTCAGCAGCTTTTGTGTGATGAACAAATGTTTTTTGAGTACTTAAGAAATAACACCAACCCAGTTTGATTGTCCATTGCATTTCCTTTAACATGGGTTAGAAAAACACTACAGGAAACCAGACTTTGCAAAGGAATGTTTAGAAGTACGTTTAAGATGAGTAAAATAACCTGTAATTTGAGGTCATACTGAGGAAGTGCTGTATTTGCTATGCATCTGAGCTGAGTATGATGGGATTATGAGTTGGATAAGATATTACTCTTTGTATCTTATCAACAAGCATTTCTCTTTACCTACTTGGATCCCCTTCCATTTCATAAACATATTTACTCACTTTGCATGCCTCTAATATTAAGTGTTCAAAGAAGACTTCTGTAAAGTACTTTGAGATTACTAAGTATTTTTTTATGCATTAGATAGTACAGTCTGTTTTGCAAGAAGCCCAAGAAATTGATTGCACTTCACAGCCCTCTTCTCACAGGTTCTTAGTTTCTGGGAACTCCTTCAGGTCTGTGCCCACATCAGCTATAGGATTTCAAAGTCAACCATTCTCACCATTGTACCACAGATCTGCCTGATAATATGGAAAAGTCTATAACAATTTTTTTGCCAAGGCCAGGTGCAGAAACATGGATGACCATAGCTAGAGAATATAATGAAAAATAGCAATATTGGTGTGACTGATGGGCCAGTATGGAACCATAAAGGCACCAAAGAGTTCTGATACTGCTTTCTCTAATTAGCTTTTCAGTTGTACTGCCAGCATTAGTTTACCATAAGTATTGCTTTTTATAGCTTATGGTTATGGTAACTTATGGTTTCAGTACTGACAGTGGAGTGTTTGCTAAAAGTGTAGTGGTGAACTATTGAGATAGTGCTACTCCAAATGATCCTGTACTGACTCTGGTGAAAGACTGTCCAAATCTTGGGCCTTTTCCTCAAGTTATTGCCCAATCTAATGAGGCTTTATCCAGAACAGAACTTAGACCAGGAATAAAAATATTTAACTATAGGCTTTCAAGGCCCTGGGTGGTAGTCAAAAATGCCATTGCTATTCTGGATACATGCTGGCTTCTTCTCTGCTTTTCTTGTTGCAACAGTTCTTCTGTACTTCAGTGATAAAGAGTTTGTTTCAAGCATCATTCATGTTGGCTGTATTGTTATGAAATTCATTCCTGAGTTAGACTGCAACAATGTTGTTCCATGATATCTTTGTCCCCACTTTTAATGGAATAACCACTGAATGATTTATTGAATGTTAAAATACTCATAAGCATTATTATTGGCTTTAGTGTGACCAGGTCTTAAAATACTTGTATTTGGAAAAGATTCACCAAATTAGATCGCACCCAAACAACTGACATGCTGTACACATTCCCAGTGAATGAACTTTTTTGTATGTCATGTGATTTGACACTGTATGGGTACATATGATTAACCATAAAATAATTAAAATCACTGAGTTTTAAGACTGCATAAAAACACTTACTTGGTTGCCATGCTAATGCACTCCTTAACAAAAATGGCACTCATTCTCATTCTAAATAGTTTCTCACTTAAATTGTTCTTTTAAGCCCCCCCCCCCCCATTTTATTGACATTCCACTTTAACTTTTCAAGTGCAAGTATCTTCAACAAGTTATGTGCTGTGAGCTAGATGACGTTTTCTATAAAGAAACTTTTTTTGAAAGTCTTTTACTATGTACAAAAACCCTACCCCTTTTTGAAAATCCTAGATTTACACCTCTTTCTCAGTTATTAACTTATTACCAAGGGTGCATACCACTTTATAAGGAAGTGCATCCACCATGATAAGAGGCCTACTTGTATTTGGAAAAAGTCACCAAATAAGAGCATATCCAAACAATTGATATGCTCTTTAAATTTCCAGTAGATAAACTTTTGTGTACCATGTGGTTTGATGCTATACAGTTACTATATTATCCATAAAAATACTTACTTACTTACTTGTTGGAAACCAGGACAAGACAAAAAAAAATCATGAAACTCATATTGCTGTAGAGATTCTGTGATGTGAGTGGAACTGGATCCCTTGATGTGGAGTTGGGTTTTTTGTGGGCATGCTGGTTTCTGGAAATGGGAGTTGGATAAATTCTTTGAGAAGGGACATTCCTTGGGATGGAACTCCAGAGCTTTGATCAGTTGTAATTGGGTTGTAAGGCAATAGTACTGCTTTAATGTATGTAACAGAATGGATTTTGCAATGGAGTGTTCAAAAGTTAAGGTAATTATCATACTACTTAAGCATTTTTTAAATTAGAGTTTGAGATGGTGCATCCTTATTAATAAAGTTCTGAGCTTTGAGAATTAATCAAAGCAGTCAAATGAATTTTTCCATTCACAAGATCTGGCAGGGAAGCATGGATTAGAGTAAGCTGGCATGGTGTAGCAATGGCATAGAGGGTGGCTTTGTATATAGCACTGATTAGTTTGCTTATTTTCAGATTAGGATACTTTTGAAAAGTGTCCTTTCTTGGAGCTGTTCTGGCAGACAGTGCCAAAAGCTGGGCATGATTTCGAGTGACATGTTTAGACCCATCACAAAAGAACCCCTGATTTATTAAAAGAATGTTGTTTTTGAACTACTGCTAAGGTCTCTATTTGTTTCTTTTTTGAAATAAACAGGCCAGGAACTGAAATTTGACAGTCAGAGACTGTCTAAGAAGCACACAGTTGGGAGAGGTAGTGGGATCATGCTTGCAGTACTACCCCCTGGTACGACAATTTTGAAACCAAAATATGATTATGCAACCAGTATTATGGGCAAAAACCCAGCATTTCCTCTGAAATTCAAGAGATTCAGCCAAAGGGAATATTTAGGTACTCGTTTTCTTGGACACCCTTTGAGCTTAGTTATTTGCTATTAAGATTTTCTAATAAATCTTAATTGTATACAGTTCAATTCCCATTGAGTTTTTATCTATGACAGTCTGTTCTGTGACCCAAAGACAAAATCATTACAGTACTGTTGAATACCAGAGTTAGTTCAGGAATGATTTTGTTAGAACTGGCAAAGTGGATATTTTATTTGGTATGATGCATGTTTAAGTGTGTTGCAGAGATGTTGCATATCTGGAAAAGAATCTTGTTTGATTTTTCTTCTCCTACAAAGATTTCACATTAAGTTTTGTCTCCTTTTTATCTTTATTGACTTTGTGTAAAAACCCTCTCTACTGCTATGGTATGCCAGACATAAAGTGTTGTGGTAAGTGACTGTAAAACAATCATTCCAGTTCAAAAAACACACAGAAATACTTAATTCTGCTTAGACACGCAATAACCAAGTTAGATAGCATTCTTACTGCCTTTTACCAAGTGGCAGTCTTTGCAAAATCTCCCTATCAAAATTTCTCATGAGTTGGTACTTAAGTCAGACTGCCAACATTTTACTACCGTTGTCATGCATATTGCTATATTTCAAAACATACAATTTTTCTTTCATGCCAATAGTGTTTTTAAAGTATTCCAAAAGCATACTGAGTATATAATCTCCAGAATCAGTAATACAAAACTGTCAGTGAAGACCTCCAGCTTTGGGGAAAGGAACAATGATGGTGGTGATGGAGTCTCCCATTGCTACAAAGGATGAGCATCTCGATGCTGGTGTGCCCTTTCATGCAAATTGAGGCCGATCTGGGAAAGACATTTCTTGCTGGACTATTTCGTGCACTCAAAAGGTTCCGTTGGTCATTGGAGTGCAGGATTTCCTTGCTTGTCTCTTCAGTTTGACATCAGCAATGTGGTTATCTTGGGTGGCACTGGTCCTGCCAAGAGGAATGATGGAGGCTGTCTTCTTCCCATCTTGCAAAATTTATTTGGCACATTTTCATTATGGACTTCAGGTTGTCTTTGTAATGTACACGTGGGTGTCCCTTAGGATGAGAGCCTTCTTTGAGCTGTCCATAAAACAGAGCTTTGGGAATTTGGTCGTCATTTATGCATCATATGTGTCTGGACAAACACACCTCAGGCTTCATTATCATAGCTTCAATACTTGTTATGTATCACTTTTCTAAGACATCTGTGTTTGTGACTCGGTCTTACCATCAAATATTGCATATTCGGCAAAGGCAGCGCATGTGAAATGCTTCAAGCTGGCAAATATGTTTCCTGTAGGGGGTCCACATTTCACAGCAGTACAGCAGAGAGGATAGGACCACAGATTTGTACATACTGATTTTTGTGCTCAGTTTGACATCATGACTGATTTTGAAGATCCCACTAAATTGCAAAATGAGTACTGGAGCATGATGGCAAAGATTATCCCAAAGAGAGTGGGAGCTTGTATGCATCCTTGTTTGGTGCCATTAGATATGTTGAATGGTTCCGAAAAGGTTTTGTTGTCCAACACTTGACCTTTCATTCCCCCATGGAATGATCTAATGATGGCACCTTATGGAGGATTTTCCATATCAGACCATATCAGCTGTGCCACATCCACTGCAAAAGCCACACTGTGATTCTGGGTAGACCTTATCGGTGATGTGTAATGTAAGACGGTTCAAGATGACTCTTGCTAAAATCTTCCCTGCTATTGATAATAGAGATATAACCCAATGATTGTCACACTGAGCCCTGTTCCCTTTGCATTTATACAGGTGAATTATCAATGCATCCTTTAAGTCCTGCAAGACATCATCCTTTGCCCAAAATGCTCTGAAAAGTTTTGTCAATGCAGAAGCCATATGTGTGTCACCACATCTGTACGCTTCTGGGGGTATGCCATCAGTGCCTGCTGCTTTACCAATAGACAGTTGCTTAATTGCCTTGGTGACTTCCACACAATTGGGTGCAATATCCAACTCTTCCAGGGTTGGCAATGTAGGAACATTGCATATTGCATCATCACATATTGCAGACTTATTGTTCAATAGCAAGTTAAAGTGATCAGCCCATCTAAAGAGTCTTTCTTTTTTATCCATTAGCAATGTGGTGTTGTCAGCCGGGAGTATAAGAGTTTATCCATTTGTTCTTGGCCTGTAAACAGCTTTGAGTCCATCAAAGAGTGCCTTGGTATTATGTGCTTCAGCTGCCTCCTGTAATTGTGTGGCTTTGCCATCCCACCATTTGTTCTTCATGGCTCTTAAACACTTCAGAGCAGCTCTTTTGCATTTGCAAGTTAAAGTGATCAGCCCATCTAAAGAGTATTTCTTTTTTATCCATTAGCAATGTGGTGTTGTCAGCTGAGAGTATAAGAGTTGATCCATTTGTTGTTGGCCTGTAAACAGCTTTGAGTCCATCAAAGAGTGCCTTGGTGTTATGTGCTTCAGCTGCCTCCTGTAATTGTGTGGCTTTGCCATCCCACCATTTGTTCTTCATGGCTCCTAAACACTTCAGAGCAGCTCTTTTGCATTCCACATATGCTTTCCTGAGGGATGGTGAATGTTTGCTCCCGATATGCTTACAGTGCATCTTGTGCATGACTTGTAGAATGTCTGAGATTTCAGCATTATTCTCATCGAACCAGTCTTGGTGTTTCCTTTTCACAAAGCCTCCGGTTGCAGCTCCAATGGTTATCTGCAGAAGTCAGTCCACAGTTGTTCGATGTCCAGATTCTCATCAGGAGTGTAATCGGTCTTGCAGGTCTTGTGCCTTTTCATCACAAGTTAGCTCTTTGATGTTAATCTTTTCCACATGAGGTTTCCGCTATCTCCTCTCAGATTCATTTTACTTCTAAGAAGAAGATGGTCTGACCGCCAACCACTGCCTCTCATTGCACGTGTGATATTAATGCACCTTCTGTCATGCTGGCATACGATGCTATAGTCTGGCAGGTGCCAGTGTTTAGATCTAGGGTGCTTCCAGGTTGTCTTGTGCTTGTTGGCCTGCTGGAATAAGGTGTTGGTAATGCAAAGGTCATGAGTTGCACACATAGACAGCAAGAGATTTCTGTTTGCATTCCACTTGCCCAGGCTGTGCTGACCCAAAATCTTTGGCCACATAGTGTGGTCCGCCCCTACACATGCATTAATGTCGCCAAGTATGATCAACTTGTCCTTTTTGTGTGTAGCCAGTATGACACTATTGAGTTCTTCATAGAACGTGTCTTCACTTTCATTGGTGTGCATCATGGTGGGTGCATAGGCACTGATGATGGTTGCATAGTCAGTTTTGTCTTGTTTCAGTCATAGCACCATTATCCTGTCTGATATTCCTTGTGGGAGTGTCTCAAGGTTGTGTGCCAGTGGTGTGCGGATGGCAAAGCCTACACCTGAAGTGCGAGGCACACCTTTAGGTTTTCCTATCCAGAAGAAAGAGTAGCCCGTGCAGAGTTCCTCTATGCTGGACTCCTCTTGCAGCCTTGTCTCGCTGAGGGCCACTATGTCAATGGGGTAGTTACGAAGCTTGCAACCAATAATTGTGGTTCTTCTTTCTTCCAAATCTTCATTGTCTAGCAGGATATGCACATTCCAAGATCTGAAGATAAGTCCGAGTTTCTTTCCCGAATTTCTTACTGCAAGACTGGATGCCCAACTGTGTGCAGTAGACCAGCAGGGACAAGTGGGATAGGCAATGTTTGGGGAACCTTTTCAAGCCCCTTCCCCTGTCTGGGATGAGCAGTGCCACTTCTAAATAGGCCTGCTCAGCCACCCAATTAGGATACGAATGGCCAATCTATCCCAGGTGTTAACTGAACGACCATCACCCTTGAGTCACCTCCATGCAGAGTAATGGCTGAAAACTCCCAGTAACATCCACTACCTGTTCCCGTTGCCACTATCCATCACCATAGGGCCTGAGTTAGTTGAGACGACCTGCACACAAGTAGGTGAAAATTGTTTGTGCGGAGCAAGATCCACCCTTTTCACCAGGAGACCCAAACCCCCGGTGCTAAAGATAGCCACATAACAGTGAGAATACTGGCCACAGGTTTTATTTCGGAGTGTCCTTCTCCTAGCCAGGTTGCTGAATAGCTGAGAACCTCTGCTACCCTTGGTGAAATGGGGTTACTTTCTTTATGGAGTTTGTTGGGTCCGCCATTAAAACCGTTGACCTCTGTTGTGGTTCGTCCACTTTATCTGCCGTTCCAGACTTCATGCACTAAGGGGAAGCAATCCCCCAGTAGTTGGCTGTGCACACCTGATGGCAAGCTGCTGGTTCCTTTCACTTGGATATGGCCCATCGGCATGCACAACTGACTACTTGGAGCAATAAGTGAGAGTTGAGTAGTGTTGTGGGTTAATCAAAGGTGCTACCACTAACACACTACCCCATCTACCCCAAAGGAACAATAGGAACATAACAAAACACTACAATGAGTAGGCCTACTCAAAGATGTACAATTAAACAGATTAGAGTTATACCAGATAAATTTTAGTTTACAGTAAACCCGGAAATCTTTATCAAACACACTCTATAAGTAGCATCTGGCTCAATAATACACAAATCAAAGCCACCCAAGAAATTGACTGTATGAATAATGCATGACTGAAATCATTCCTTCCTGTTGTCAACTGCAGCAATAGATTTATTTTAAATATTTTTTCATGACGCTTATTTTCAAACTTACAAATAAAAATGAATGATTTTTCTGGTAAGCAGTTCAAAAACCATCATTTGACTAACTGAAAAATCCCCGTTCTACACAGAGCAATTTGAGTTGGTACAAGCCAGGTGCCAACAAAAAAATTATTAGTTGATATAGGACCTTATGGCGTTTAGGTAATCCTTGTTCAAAAATAAGGTGGATTTATCCACCCAAAATCACATTTCTTGAGCACAATATCAGTTGTAGAAATAAGATAGACAAAACGAGAAAAAAATACTATCCTCTGGTCATGTCAACTCATTAATTAATACTTTTTTATCAACATGTGACCAGAATCAAGAAAGCTACATCTACGACAAGAATAACACCTCGGTCTTTACTGACATGAGCAGGGCCCACGCAACGATTTGAAAAGTGGAGGGGCCACACGAGTTACTATCTAAGGAGGCCCCACCATGGTTGGGGCCGACGGTCCAGAAAATTTTTGAAAATCAGGGTGTCTAGAAGGGCTAAAAATGAACTCTTTTTCATGTTTCAAAGGTTACTTTTAATAGTGAAAGACAAATTAAAACTACAGAAATACCACTATTTCCATGCATAAGTATATAAGTATAAGTAAGTATATAATCCTGTTAAATTTACAAGTCGTTTTTATCAAATTTTCCAAATATATTTTTCCTATTTGCTTTAGAATCAACAAACTCATTAGCAACCTCGATTAGTGAGAGTTTGTCACAAAGTTCCTTGTGGCAAGATAGTAGTGCCAAAGAGTTGAATCGCTTTTGTAATATACTTGATCTAATCCATGTTTTAAGCCTACGAGCTAGAGAAAACGATCTTTCTGGTGTGGCACTTGTAGCTGCGCTTACGAGAACGAGCTTAGTTAACTTCATTACGTTGCTGATAAGTCCTCTGTGTTCTCTTGGTTGAGATGCAAGTTTCATCTTTATTTCTTTAAAGTGAGAGACATCCTCATCAGCACAGATGGTTCTGAGAATTTGAAGCTCAGCCGGTAAAGCAGAGAGATCAAGATCATCTCTATAATTTTCCAACTTCTTCAGCTCCGCTTCATACGACTCTGACTTGATGGCTTTTATCATTAGCTGCTCGATATTTGAAAAGAATTGATAACTCGGTTGCTCGAAACGATCGGTTATTGCTTTAACCACAGTATCAATTGCATCAAAGTAGATAATACGGTAGTGATCAACTGCTGATTCAGGGTGATATTCCTTCGTATTCCGAGAGGAATCTTCATAACCATCCAAAAATTGCATTAGCGAATACTTCGGTCTGCGGCGTTTCCTCGGTAAAGATGGTTCTTCTACATCCAACTTACTCGCCTTCAGCTTTACAGTTTCGAAGAAGAGGTTGAAATCTTGAGATGTCCTCATACCTTTTAAGGTTTTGACAGTTAAATCGGCATTTCTTTGACCATTTATAGCTGACATCTTCTCTTCTTGCAAAGTTTTTGATAGGTTATCTGTCAAACTATACAACCTATGACTTAGCAAGAGGCCAAAAAAGAAGGAAAATGATTCCATTTGAGACTGGCATCCAATGATACGAGCACGAGTTTCGGCATCAAGCTTTTCACTCAGGCAAGTCGCCCAAAGCTGTTGCAAAGTTCCGTACTTCTGAATGATTTTTTTGAAACAAGAAGCTCTCACTGTCCACCTTGTGGTTGAAAGTTTATTCAAGGACACAGGCTTTTCTTTCTCTCCATTCTCTGCAGTCGCACCATCCTCGATCATTTCATCCAGGGATCCCAAAATCTTTTCTCTTTTCGGTGAGTACTTTACAAGCACGCAAATTTCTCCCACAGTACCCATCGTGTTTGACAGAACTTCACAAGATGATGTCAGATCTTTGACTGCCAAACTCAATGTATGACCATGACAATGGGTAACAATAGCTTTAGGTTGGATTTCCTGGATCTGAGTTGCAACTCCTGACCGTTTACCCATCATGTTGCTCGCACCGTCGTAGGTTTGTCCCCTACAATTTTCTAAGGACAAGTTTGATCGTAGCAAAACGTCTTTGATAGCATTCACTATTGTATCACTACGGATATCGTTCAGTTCGTAAAAGCCGAGAAAATCTTCACTGATGACCAAATCGTCATCCACTGTTCTAAAGCACATGGACAGCTGCTCAAGGTTGCCTATGTCCGTATACTCATCTGCCATTATAGCAAAAACGTGCCTTTCTCTGATCTCATGGAGTTTCTGTCTAGCAACATGCTGCGCCATCAGATCTAAAAGTTCATTCTGTATTTCATTGTGCGTGTATTTCATTCTACTTTTATCGAGTTTTGCTTTAATCCCAGGATCTTTTGTCCCAAGCAATAAGAGCAATTGGGTGAAGTTGTCATTCCCTGGATTCCCTTGAATAGCAATGCCTTGTCTTGCCAAATATTGGAGACATCTTATGACATCGATCAAATACTTCCGCTCTAGTTGACGAGAATCCGCGATGCTCTTGTTGGTTAGCTCGGCCACATTCCCACATTGAGGTACCACTGTTTCCAATGCAGCAGCTGCTTTGTGACAGTTTGTCATTTGATGGGTTTCAAAACATTTCGGCGCCTTCTTCCACGAATTGAAACCGATGCTAATGTACGCCTGTTCTTTGTTCCTCTCACTAAGTAAAGCTTGATTTTTGCTTTGTTTCGTACAGTAACTGCAGAAGACACGGTCTGACCTACAACAATAAAAAAGAACATATAATCTTCAAACGTCGAAGAAACCAACGATGTAGAAAGTGAATCGTCATGGCGCTCATTTCATACCCCCTAGACATTTCACGATGATAATATTGACTGGTTTTGGTAACTGTGATGTGTAACTCAATACGAAGCTGCTTTTATAAAATTAATCATAAATGTACCTTGTGTCATAATGTAGCCAAGAGAATTGATCAAACCATTGGTACTGACAGGAGCGACTTCTATCTCCGATTTTTGTCTTTGGAAAGGTGAAACTTTTTGGTGGTCGATATGGGAGCACTGTAGATACAGCCAATGACGATGGAACTTCTTCAGGTTCAGCCGTGCTTGTCGACGTTGTAGATACACTGGATACAACAGATGATGACTTGTCTTTTTTCTGAGCTACTTTGAAGATATCTGTGATTTTACGATTAGACGCCATGTTAACTCGATACACACAACAACACTATATTTGTTTTTCAAGATTTCGTAAATTTGGATGTGAAATACATCCATGCGCACTATGAGTTCATTTTCAAAACAATCAACTAAAGCAAACAAACTATCTGACACGCGTGTTGCATATTGATGAAGCGCATTAAGCAATTAACACTTTTAACACTTTTGCTTTGCAAAAGAGTGAGGGGGCCATGGCCCCCTCGGCCCCCCCGGTAGCGTGGGCCCTGATGAGGTCATCACTTAATTAGTGAAGCGTCATGGTGTTCCTGCCCATGGAAATGTGCAAACAGCTTGTAGAAGTTGATGCATTAAGTATTTTTCCTTTCCAGTTTCTTGTAAATGTCAGCGTACTAATGTGCTAGTGCATTCTGTATTATGTTGTTCACTCCGATTCCACCTTACTCTTAATTTCTTCAGGAAAAAACCACCATGCCTGTTTGATATCTAGTTTTTTAACCTGTGCCTTAAAATACAAGAATAGTCGAGTCTTGTATGTCCCTGAGTGGTTTTGTGTGTGGAAGGGAAGGCTTTTTAATACAAACGCTTTTATTTCAACCAGTTAGGGATAAATGTACTTTTTTTATTCATAGATACAAAATATTAGCAGTAAAACCTTACTTCAACCAGCTTTACACAAATATGAGGTACTTAATGTTTTTTCCTTACCAAAATTTTAGAAGTGCTTTTTAACTTTTCCATAGTCAGATGCTGGAATCAAAAGCAGCTAGCTGATGTTATAGATCACCGAGATTGGCAGTTATTTTTTACATGCGCCGGTACCTCTATTTGGTAGTCATGCTTTTTACATGCGCCGGTACCACTATTTGGCAGTCATATGTTGCAAAAGCCTGAACATACCAAGTTCGAGAAACTGTATCACGAATTATGGTTAACCCACACTGCAATTTTTAATTTCAGTTTAATGACCAGTATTATTTGGCGTTTTAATAATTCATTTCTAAATTGATTTCCATCGACAACATTTAATGTTCAAGTATCGAAGATTTAACCCAATTTTGTTTAATTCATTTGTAAATCACTTAACATTCTCTTCTTTTATTCAATACGGGTTAATATGTATTTAGTTAGAGATGGGTCTTATTTTTACTTATTTTTGTATTTTTATCATCCGATAGACAGACGTAGAGTGAATTTACATATGACATGATATTATCTCGAACAATGAATATGCAATGATATATATAGTTAAGTTAGTACAATATAGTTGATGAAAGCATTCTTTTTTTATTCAAGCCTATAGGCAATGACCTTGTTTTGTGTTTTGTGCTTTAGAAAAGCCCTCATTTTTATGTTCTTTGCCTGTGGTTAACTTGAATAAGTTTGGACCCACAACGGTGTACTTCAATTCTGTGTTTTTGTTGAGTTAGTTGTTCTGAAGTTCCACATTATTGATATAAGGCAATATATCCATTGCGTTTCTTAGCACATTTTTCCTTAGCGGTAATGTTGCATCTAATGACGGAACACCTACCCGCTTTTCCCCATTAAATATACTGTATCACATCGTTTTGCTCATATTCCTTACCTTTGCACACATTTGTTTACAACTGCTATGACATTACTGATACAGTGGACTCATTCAGTGTTTCTTGTTTATTAATTAGACATTTAATTTTTTATATGCCATTGTTCAACGTTCTTTATCTTTAAATTACACTTGGTCACAAGCAGATATAAATAACTATGGATACGAATAGACAGGAAATTGACTCAGCTGATCGAAAGGTGCTTCTTTGTTGACCATTGTTTTAAGGATCAAAATTGATCACATGGAAAAAATTCTTCTTGGGTTTCGAATTGATGATTGATAGCGTATTGTACCATTCATTTTAGGGTTGTTATCCACATTTACTGTTCAGAACTTGCAGAAAACGTATGTTTTACATTTATGCTAGTGCAGATATTTCCAATGCCTACTGTAAGGATACGCATCAATATGTTTTCAGCAATGTGGTCCCATTAGTATATTTTTATTCAGTTAACAGAAGTTGTGACATTTTTTACTATTCAAAGTCAAGGAGAGATAACAAGTGAAAGAGAGTTATTGCTTAATCAGATGTTAATAGTCAGTAATTTAATTGTGTGCCAGCAGCGGTGAAGAAGTTAATCCTGCCCCACTAATCAGCAATTTGCGTTAAGTTACTTTTATGCAGCGTATTTTTTTCAACACGTTCACCATCGTGTCGAATCTGGTACTCAGTTTGACGTCGTAATGTCAGTGAAAAAGATTTTGACCTTTCCTTGTTATTTGCAGGCAGATATCGCGATATTTACACTCTTCTATTGCCCCATTTCGAAATTCCTTAGTCATTACCTATTCATTGGAGCCACAAAATATTGCAAACTAGGTAGACATCCATCACTTTGGGTAACTATGTAGTCGCTCTTTGGGTGTTGATTTTGAAGCAGCATTGGATGTAGCTGTAAAGATCTAATTGGGAGTGGAAATTCTTGCCAGTAGATGACAACGAACGCTTTTGCTGGTCTGTCTCTCTGATTTCAAGTCCTCCTCCTCTGGTGCTTTACCGTATCCTGCTGTGTAGAGTCTCTTCAAATCTGGAGGCTATTTTGAACAATCTTCCTCTAAACTGTCTGGTCTGAAGCTATGGTTTTCCATATCTTTAGGTTGAGACCCATGATTTTTAGGTCCCTCTTGCAGACATCTTTCAATCGAAGCTGGGATCTGTCTGTCAGATATTTACCTTGTGTCAGCTCACCGTCAAGGTTTTTGGGTATCCTACATCGTCACATACACCAGCTAGCGCATCCGTCTTTGCTTCAAAAGCGTATACCTGCTGGGTATTCTGGCTCTCTCCAGAACAGCAGCAGTAGTAGTAGTATTGTTTGGCTACACTTCAAAGTTTATTGTGTCAATCCAGGTCTGGAAGGCTTTATCACATTTGTTGATGGTATCATATCCTCCTTCCAGCTTTGACTCTGGGCAATATAGTACAAGGTGGTCAGTGTCTTGGGGTAAACCACGACACTTGCGGCATGTTGGTGAATCTTTGATTCTACATCTGTGCATATTAGCAGCTGTTTGTGTTACTCTACATCTTAGTCTGTTTGCAGCTGTCCAGTGTTTTCTTCTTTGGTCATGAAGACCAGGTAGCTGTTCACAGGAGTCACAGATAAATTCACCTCCTGTTGGTATTCTGCCATTTCACTCTTCCCTCAATTTTCCCTGGGTATTGTAGTTTTCGTTTTTGGAGAGATAGAAAGGTGATCTAGATTTTAGCCTTGGAAGTCGATGGAGCTTGTTTGAATATTTCTTGCAGGGGTGGGTGTTTTTTCTTCTGCCTTTGCTCTTTCAATCTATTTTCGATTTATTTCTTCCCTTCTGAGGTGGGGTGGTGCTATTGTACTCATGATGGATAGCCATTGTGTTGGTGTAGACTTGAGGCATCCTGTAACAATGCGCATCGAGTCATCAAGTTTCACATCGACAAGGTTAGTGTAGGCACTTCTCATCCACGCAGGTGCACAATATTCTGCCGCACTGTAGCATAAACTAGAGATGATGTGCACAGTAGAGTCTGTGATGCTCCCCAAGTGGTACCCGCCAGTTTCTTTAGAATGCAATTTCTTTTGCCAATTTTTCTTGCAATGCCCTCGAGATGTCTCTTGTATGTCAGTTGTCTGTCGAGGGTCACCCCAAGTTATTTTGGGTTTTCATAAGCTGGTAAGATAATTCCATCAATTTTTATCTTCAGCTTTCTTTGGGCTTCTCTATTGTTGAGATAGAATACTGTAAAGACTGTTTTTGTAGTATTCATCCTGAGGTACCAGTTGTCAAAGTACTTCTTCATTGCAGATACATCTTCGCTTAGTTTTCTTTCTGGTCCTCCCATTATGTTGACTGGTGAGTCAGAACCCAATCATCAGCATACCCCAGTTTCATAGATGTTGTATCAGGCAGGTCAATTAGAATTGTGCCTGTTTTTTTCTTGCGCAAACCCTGTTTATATATGGGAAGTGAGGGCAAGGACCTGTTATGTAGTGCACTATTCTGTTGGAATCCTGCTTGCCCAACTGCGATACTAAGGCACAAAGCTGGTGTTATTCGAGTGAGAATGATCTTTTCTGGTAGTTTATAGAGGCAGCAAAGCAAAGAGATGGGTCTAAACTAGATTGGTCAGATGCATGTTTCCCTGGTTTGAGGGTGGCAATCACTTTTGCATGTTTCTAGGCCTGTGGGTATTTTCCCCTTCCGAGGATGACAGTCATAGAGGTAGCTAGCCATTCCCTTGCCTTGGGTCCAAGGTGGGTGATCATGTCAGGGTAGATGCCATCTATTCCTGCCGCTTTGCCATTTTTTATGACCTATATCGCTGTGTCTACTTCTGTGTACCTGATTGGGAATGCCCACACTGAGCCTTCTTTTGGTAGAGAGTTCCAGATTCTTTTGTATTTTTTCCGTATCTTACTCTCAAATGCATGGTTTAGAATATGTTGGCCACGTTGTTTAATTTCTTTTTAATTAATTAGCCACATCGTCTCCTTTGATAACTGGAGCTGTTTAGATTTGGTTCTGTTCAGGATTTAACTTCTTTATAAGTTGCCATGCATGACGGCTAGAGTGCCTCATGTCTAAGTTCTCAACTGTATCAATCCATCTTTGTCTTCTATCTTCTAACAGTGTATCTAGTAGTTGTTCTGCTACGCCATGATCTTGAGTTCTTTCATATTCTTTGGGTAAATTTTCACTGGCTTCTGACCAACATGTAATGTGCCATTTCCTAACCCCTCTTGGTATAATCTTTTTTAGCTTTTTGTTGTAAGCTTGCAGAATCTTGTGATGTTGTCTAAAGAGGATGATATTCTTTGGCATGGGTTCTGTCGATATATGATGTATATTGTTCCCAATTAGCTTTTCTGAAATTCCACCTTGGTTTTGGTATTGCCTGAATTTTTACAATCACAATACCTGCTATTTTTACAATAGGTATATGCGGGCTGTTTGGGAAGTCAGCTAGCACTTCATGAGTTGCTGCAAGGGGTATTTGGTTCTCATCCTTTGTGACAAATGCGAGGTCTGGAGTATATTCTTTTTTCCAGCGTGCAGATTTAAATGTGCCGCGGGTACTTGGGGTATAATCAAGGAAAACATCTGATTGAATTGCCCACTCATTTAGTTCCTGTCCTGGGTTGTTGGCTTCCTTGTAACCCCAGTTATTGTGATGGCTGTTGAAATCACCGATGATTAGAGCTGGATGTTGGAGTTGATGTTTTGGGGCTTGGGACCAGCTGATTGTTGGAAGTTTATAAATGTTGGTTATTTCAGTGTTGCCCACTTTGATGGTACTCCGCTGTGTGCCATTGTCCTCTGTTGCACCACCTAAGTCAATGACTAATTTAGGTGTTCTGGCATAGGTACTTATCCCGTATTTTGGATGCCATTGCTTGTTTATTTCTGTATAGCCAGTGATGTTAGACCTTAAGGAAGCTGACTGTTGTTCTAAATGGGTCTTTTGCAGGAGGAGAATATCAATGCCTTTGTCTTTTAGAATTCTTGCAAGGTAGTCGCATTTTTGCATTGAGATAGCCTCCACATTCAGTGACATAATTCTTAGTCTTGTTCCAAGGTTGATTTTCTTATGTATGGTGTCGAAGTCCAGCTTATTTTTCGAGTCTTCCGGGCTTCGTTCAGCAGAAACGCGGGCATTTTTATCCTGGGAGACGACCAATCCAGTATGGAAATAATCTTTTTTTTGTACTATTCATGAATGGAAGTGTGGGATCAGGAGAAGGCAAGCCTTGTCTGAACGCCGGGTTGGATCATCCTTCGTCTGTTTCCTCGTCTGTTGCTGTTCCAGCACGATTGAATCCAAGTTAGTATCACCTCCCGAGTCAAAGGAACACGCAAGCCCTTGCACGACGGNCATTCAGTGACATAATTCTTAGTCTTGTTCCAAGGTTGATTTTCTTATGTATGGTGTCGAAGTCCAGCTTATTTTTCGAGTCTTCCGGGCTTCGTTCAGCAGAAACGCGGGCATTTTTATCCTGGGAGACGACCAATCCAGTATGGAAATAATCTTTTTTTTGTACTATTCATGAATGGAAGTGTGGGATCAGGAGAAGGCAAGCCTTGTCTGAACGCCGGGTTGGATCATCCTTCGTCTGTTTCCTCGTCTGTTGCTGTTCCAGCACGATTGAATCCAAGTTAGTATCACCTCCCGAGTCAACGTGTTGATCCAACGTGTTGATCCAATAGCAAGGGAGAACAGCAGTAAACAATGCTATTTTGTTTATTCTTGGTAGATCAGAATAGCATACTTTTCAAAGTTTGTCACACGGTACCCATGACTGAGCTTTTTTTGAGTTACTCCTATACGAGCCAAGATATTTTAAGTAATCTACAACTTTTAAATCTACATAAAATGTCCGTACTAGGAAGGGAAAACAGACATTTTGGCCCAAGGGCATTTAGTTATATAGTTTTCTTTACACTGGTGTATTAACCCATCCTTGCAGAAGATAGATTATTTTGCTGCAGTATCCGGGAAGTCGTTGTGCAATTGCAGCGTAAAGCTTAATCATAAGTACAAAAAAATAGCTTTACAACTGAAAAGTGATGCCCCACCATCTTGTCAACGACATCTGTTAGAATCATCTACAAAGGTGCATAAGATTTTTCATTCGGGTACTACTGGTATTTGGAATTTTTTGTAATCTTCCCGAATTTACCATCAAAGCAGAACATATTTTTGAATTTACAAGAGGTTTAAGAGATCAACGTCGTACTGTTAGCATAGATACTGCGAGGAATCATTTTAGAATGTACTGCGATGTAAAATATAACTACTTAATTGTCTGGTTTATTCCATGATTCGCAAGGTTATTTTTGTTACCTGCATATAGAGGGCAGAACTTGAAACGTCCAGATTCATATATTTGAGTGAATAAACAAACTACAGATCGAATGAATTGTTATGATCAAGCCAGATACGAAAGTCTTCGTCAACATTTTTGGTATCTCCTCTGATCCCTATTATGTTGCAATTTGGTACTTGTTGAGGCTGCCTATCATCAGGTTGGAATTTCTCAATTAAAACGGAATGTAATGACAAAGTGGAGATTCGAGCTGTACCAGCACGTGTTTCACTTTAATTGTGTCCAGAAATCTTGGTATGTGTAATGATTTTGTTCAGCAGCTAAGGAGTGGGTTCAGTGACACTGACATCCTATGCTTGAGTAGCACATTAAGAAATGGTTAAGAAGTAGCTCGATGAAAAACCTGAACTTCCTCCAAAGATCTTTTACGTAAGTTAAGTATGCTTTTATCCCAGCGGGGAACATAATGTCACAGAGGGTCTCAAGTATGCCCGTGGGAGTAGATCTGATGCAGCCGCCGACCGATCTCAGGCATTCATTAACAAATGGATTAAATTTGTTTTACGGCGCTTGCGAAGTATGATACTAATGTAGAAGTTCGTAGTGTCAAGAACAAGGCTTCCTAGTGACCGCCATCAAATTTATTTAGTAGGTTACAACGTTCGTTTGTTTTTGTAACAGTGTTATGTAGGTACTGTTTGCATATACGGATCGTGACCAAGTACGTTTCAGCGATTTTTATAGATTGTAAATCTTGCATATAGTGTTTGGCCCATACTTACATAATCCTCTTTGCACTGTGTGGCGTCACCAGAGCTTGTCACTTTAGTCTTTCCGGAGAGCACCTTCCCAGGTAGCCGTATATCCATCCCTGCTTCTTCATCTCCTTTTGGACGGTGTTCCATGACTCCTTGAGTCGGCCTCTTTTCCTTCTACCGTCTATGGTTCTCTGAATGGCAACTCTTGGCAAAGAACTCATCCGTCTGCCCTTTGTTTGTTCATCTTCAGGTTCTTATTCTTGCCTATGCCGATCCTGAGTCCAATCTTTCTTGCAGTGCCTGCCTTGGTCTTAGTCTTTACCTGGATGTCTTGGTGTCGGTGTGCGAGCAGTATAACATTTCAAGAAGACCCCTTCATTCTGTGCAGACAGTCGTCTTCATAATCCAATATCTTCCAAAGACAAAAAAAATGGTTAGAGGTTGCATCCTTGCTTTACTCCTGAATTGATTCTAAAGGCGCTGGATAGCTCGTTGTTGCAAATCACTTGTGAGGAAAAGTTGACATGCAGCATCTTTACTATGTTCACCATCTTTTGAAGAACACAATAATGGCGATTTTCCATAAGGATTCTCTGTGGATACTGTCAAATGCTTTCTCGAAATCGAATGAAGTTAGCATAAAGTATTGCATTCCACTCCTTGGTCTGCTTCAGGATCTGCCGTAGCGTGAAGATGTAGTTTGAGCAAGACTTACCAAACGGAAGCCTGCCTGTTCTTGAGAAATGTAACGACTCAAAGCGTCTAAATGTCCTTTGTGTATGATCCTGCTGAAGACTTTACAGTTGAGTGACAGAGGCTGATTTCCCACCAGCTGTTGCAGTATGAAAGATCGCCTTTCTTGGGTAGCTTTGCGATCAGGCCAATTTTTTTAGGCTTTGGATGGCGATTCGTTCTTCCACACCTGCCTGAAAATCTCAGCAGAACTAGGACCTCTTTCTCCTCTGCTCATGAGATCCCAGCTGTTAACCCGTTCCTTCGGATGTGTAACATTTTTCATTGTCTTGATTGCAAGCGTAACCTCTTCAACAGTGGTGTTCAAATTTGATCTTCAACATTGATGTTCAAACGTTCTGCTGGTGCTATATCTCTAGTCTCTCTAGGATCTGGGCTCTTCAAAATACTTTAAAAGTGCTCTCTCCATTGTCTAATCTTCTCCTCACTAGGAATGGGGATGCCTCACTTGACCTTTACGGGGCGTTCATTAGTGCCATAGTTTTCTTTCAGTTCTTTAGCACTTAGGTACAATCTTTTCGGTTTCTGTCTTGCTTCTTCCTCTTCTGTTTCATCTTTCAGTCTATTTCTTTACTGCTTTTTTTTCGTTTTTGGCCAGCTTCTTCACTTCTCTGCCCAGCTCAGAGTATTTCCCCAAACGTTTTTCTTCTATCCTTTTAGATGTCGTAGACATGATTTTCTGTTTCACTTATTTCCTTACATTGAATTTTTGCCATGTCCCTGGTTCGATCCACTCCTCTTTCCTTTTCTTTCCGAATCGCAGATCTTTCTCCCCGGCTTTTCTGAGGGCTGGATTAAATCGATAAATGACCATCTCTAGTGCTTCCCTTAATATTCCGAAGCGGTTTCCAACTTCCTAATCGAAGGCTTGCCTGGTGGCTTCCTTTAGTTTTAACTGAGTCAAGCCGTGACCCACATTCCTGTCCCTTTCTTGTCTTGCATAGCTTAAATGTAAAGCTGAACAAAAAAAGATTGCGATCACCAGCAACGTCATCTTCTCTGCAGACTATCATGTCCTGTAGTGAACTACGCTACTTCCTGTTAATCGGGATGTGGTTGATCTGGTTCTTTGTTGCCCCTTCTGGTGTTTTCCAAGTTGTCTTATGGATATCTCAGTTATGCTTCTCCTATGACCAGGTCATTTTCTTGATTGAAGTCACAGATGCATTCTCCATTGGTGTTGATAGCTCCACAAACATCTCTGTCTATGAAACGCTCTCTTACTCTGTTAACATCCCAGCTTTTGCATTTATGTTTTTAATGATAAACAACATGTCATGCAACTATCCTTCATCTGTTGCAGTTTGAAGCGGCCTGAAGAAAATGCCCTTTTCATTCTCCTTTGCATCTTCAGTTGAGACATAACACACAATTACAGTTAGATTGATGTATTCTGAGTTGCATCTTGGCTTCTTTTTTGCATCTTCTGTCCACCCTGCTTCACAAATTGGTAAAATGTCTAACCTGTAAGTGTCGAACTCCTTCAGTACCTGGGCTAGCTTTCCTGTCTGATGCAATAACCGAACATTCCAGCCTGCCACTCTTGCCCTCTTTTTTGACTTAAGAGAATCCACCATCCGCCTGCCAGCTCCCTGTTGGGTTTGGCTGTTAGTTTTCGGTCCCACGCTCAACTCTCCTCCTTTATTCTGGATTGGAACCGACAGCAGTTTCATAAAAGGTTCAAATCGGAGTTTTATGCCCATACGCAGATGCAAATTTGCTGCTTTTGAGAAAGTTTACTGGCATATTGTTTCAACTTATGGTGCATAGTTATGCTGATATATGCTGTTAGTCCGTAAGCATTTTATCTGAGTCCTAGTGGTTATTAAAGGTATTCGTTTTCCTTTTTTTATTTCCTAATAATTGTTTTCTTTTACTTAGAAGATTTCAATGTTTATTTTCTCACAAGGTGGTCTCATTGCTGTTGCATTACAAAAGCATTAAACTTGGTAACTTTCTTTAGTCGTTTTTGGTCTAAATGTTTATCTTCGTTAAATATGGATTGTGACATGCTCCTTTTTTAGACTCTTGAGCATAAAGTGGGTTTTTTTGGTGAATTTTCGAGGTTTCTTCCGTCCGAGGAAACTAACCAAAGCCTTCATGTTACTGTGCATTTGCACTAACTGCTAAGCTATGATTTCTCATATATGTGGGTCTTAAAGTATGACTTTACGTTTTCTTTACTAGGTGTTTTACTGAGTGCCTTCATAACATGCAGTGATGCTATTCATTTGAGTGCAGACTTGAATATGAATGGACTTAAAGCTAAAGTGCTCTTTTACCAGACAAGAAGTTCTCAGCCAGTTGAAATAAAAGTGGAAACAAATTCATCTCTGACTGGTCCATGGGCAATTCACGAACACCCCATTATTTACGGTAAGAATGTTTTTACAAGTTGCAGTGATGTTGGGGAGATCATTGATGGTGGGAATCTTACCAAGAGTGTTGGCAATTTTGGAGTAAAGCACAATTATACCGTAAATGGCTTGGCATTGTCAGGAAATACTACTCTTTTTGGCAGGGCATTGGTTATTTATGAAGAAGATACTAATGCCATAAAGGTCTGTGCAAGTATTCTAAGCAATAGTGAAACACTTACCTATGCCTCAGTAGTACTTCAGGGAAAAGTAAGTGGAAAAATAGACTTTTTGCAAGTAACTTCACTGTGGCCTTCTTCAGTCTTGATCATTGGAGAGCTTTTTCATGTCGATGGAACTACTGCAGTAACAAGCGGACACGAGTGGTTTATTAGTGGTAATAGTGTAACAGGAAATTGTAGTTCTGTAGGAAATATATTTGGGAGTGGAAATAATGGTTGCAGTATGTATAATCACGCAGACTGTGCTCAAGGAGACCTTACAAGAAAGTTTGGAACAATATCTGTTGGCATTGCTAACAAAATATCAAAACGTTTTCGTTTGATAGACTTGAATCTAGTGCTGTCATTATTAGTCACAGGTAGCGGAAACGCATTAGTACTGAAATCAAATGGGCAGCCCTCTGCATGTGGAAATATTCATAAGGCAGGACCAGTTAAGAGCACCGCTGTTTACCCTGTTGGCCATCAGAGTGGAGTAAAAGGCAGCATCGAATTCATACAGGCATCTCCTTATCACCCAACAAAAGTCATTGTTTCACTGCAGGGTCTGAGTAAAAATGCAGGTGGATACCATGTTCATGATTTCCCGATCCCTTACCCAACCCAATAAGTAATGTTTGCAGTGGAAGTAACGTTGGTGCTCATCTTAATCCATACAAAGTGAACAACAAAGCACAGTCTTACCCAGCACCCAAAGAAGGTATGTATATTTCTTGCCATATACTGTTTATCAGTTTACTGGCTTTAAAAAATACTTTCATTGCGATTTTATACACCTAATATATATGTTGTGGTTTGTATTAAAAGATCACTCAACTTTTATTTGAGCGTGAATGCGAGGTATTAAGTCGTAAATATTATTCAGAATGATAGCACAAGTCTAGATACCGTCGTGGTATTGGAATAAAAGCGGAATTGGCAAAGAATCAGTGCGTAAACGTGTACTGTGTATAGGATTTGTGTTTTTTGTTGTACAGTTTTACAGCATTCCATTTTTTACGTGGTGAAAGAAGTAAGAATGGAATGCATATTGTATATTGTGATAAGTCTTCTTTTGTAATCAATGGCCTGCTTTGCTTTCCCCTAATTTGATCGTCTTGAATTACTGTGGATCTCACTCGCAATGAATTGCCCAGTTTGAGGCTGAATATTTTAACATGCCCCACCCCCTTATTCTTACATTACTGCGGCCTTGCTATTGGCATTTTTTAAAATAAAAGAGGCAGCAAGAGAATCCATTGACTTAAGAGAAGCTTTTAAGAAACCTGTCACGAAAGCTGACAGTGTTTAAATGGACCAAAAATCTGTCATTTGTGAAACAGGAACATATTTTGTACATTCTTGATATAAATGAATAGCTTCTGGACCTAAAAGTAGATCATCAAAATTTCGATCTTCGTCCATCCCTGATGAAGGGATTTTTATTCATTAGTAAACAGAAAAGTTTTTAATTATATACTTGTGCTTGTGAATTAAGGCAGTAGAAGGGAGATAGATAATTTTTATTAGTACTAAGGTCGGCCAAAACGTTGCTTTGGACCCTTGGTAAAGTCTGAGATTTTTACTATAACTGACGGCTTCGTTGCCACTGCTGTCAACTTTAACCCATGATGGATACTACTGAGGTTTTTAAGGTCCATAGTTAATGCCTGATCCTCAAAAAAATTCCCCTGATCCCAGATCTACCTCACAGACCCGACCCATGATTTCTAATTTTGCGGGCAATAAAAAAATAATTTATTACAGTATTTACCCTTTGTCAGTTAATTCGGAAGTTCAATTTATATTCAGAAATAGAATTAGCAACATAGAAGATTTTCTTTGATACGAAAACAGTTTGGATGCCACCATGGAGAGTGCAGTAGTAACTTTCCTTTAAGACGTCCGCATTGAAACAGGTAGAGGCAAGTCACAGTTACAATTCGGTGCCGCACCTCACATTAGTGTCAGGTAGTAGTATCAATTAACTTTTGTTAGGTATTGTCTTGTGTCCAATGCAGTAATTTTTTATTTGCATGTGGACTTGGCAATAATTAAGTTTGAAATTCAGCAAAAATCAGTATTTTGTTGTTCCCTATACACGTTTAAAAGAGCTTCACTCATTCGTAATTGAATATTTTTACTGACAATTTTATTAAAGCCTGTGCTTCTATTAAGTAGATATGCTATGTATATATCCAAAGTTCCCTTAATTATAATAAAGACCAGTTCTTAACTTTAGTTTTCGCTCACAGGTACTAGTGATAAGTATGAGCTGGGGGATTTAAGTGGAAAGTTTGGATCGCTAAAAGGACAGGACACCGTAAACAGTATTAACTATGATCCCAACATACCGGTATATGGACAACACTCAATATTGGGAAGAGCATTAGTAATTCACAAGGATGATATGTCCGGTTCAAGGTGGTTATGTGCCAACATATTGCCGAAGGATGCTGTAATGCTGTTTGCCAGGGCCAACTTTACAGAAACGTCTGACCTTGTGGGATATGTTGATTTGGTATGTGTATCATGTTTTGGCTGATATTTCTTTACCAATATAAATATTAACAGAATGAACATGCCTCTAGTAAATTGAACGTTTTTACGTTTGCTGTAACAGTAGTATTTCCCCATTTTTTACACAAGTTGGCTTCTTGTTATAATTCTCCTTGACATTTGTAGTTGCTTTTGAAAATTAACGATAAGGTAAAAGAAGGAAAATAGGCAAACAAATAGGCAAGGAAAAAAAAAAATAAGGAAATGAAAAAGTAGATAAACAGCCGGGGAAAGGGCGGGAAACAATCAACAAAGAAAGAGAAAAAAAAATAAACAAGAAAGGAAGGAAATAATTTGACCAAAAAAGTGAAATCACAAGAGGAGGGTACCACAACCACTTTATATGTATACTAATTATACTACACCACTATATCCGTTTTTTGAGAACTTTCTTTACGCTATTGAGATTCTTTAACCCTATGTAGACATATGGACCCTGTTTTTACCATAATGATCCCGGTGGTTACCCCGAGACCATCTATGCCATAGCCCTGCTCCAGGCTAGTACTAACAGAATTGTTTCCCAGAACTTAAAGCGGTACATAAAAAAGAAAGACAGGGAGACGCATTCATTCTAAGTACAGGCTTGAAATATCCTTTTAAAGGCCACAGTTTTTAACATGCAACGTCTCCTTTCTTTACTAGGAGCAATACATCCAGGATAATGGTGTTAAAACGGAAACTGGCATAACTATCTATTTGCGTTATAAAAACGAATCAAAAGTGGTAAGTGTTATTTAAATATGGCATACGGTTCTTTCCACTGCTTTCCTAGTCAGACTAATGGTTAGTACGATGGTATTACTGAGATTTTATGGGAAAGAACAGCTGCTGAATAGATTTTTATTATATATATTTCTGTGTATGGGCACATCTATGTTTGTTGGCTATTGCAAAAATAAGTACTATTATGAATTCGCCTTGCGATTGTGCAGCTCCAATTTTCAATAAAACTTTATGATATTTTTATATAGAATTCTGATATAACTCAAGCTTTTTTGTTGTTTCACTGAAATTTCGATAAAACAGGCATTGCAGCGAGAAAATGGCGAGGGGTATATGTTAACACCCTTATGCAATTTATTCTGTTGTTTTTGTTTTCGTATTTATTGCTATGGTTAGATATAAATGGGACATTAATATAAATTATCATTGGAGAACCTTGGAGAAATTTAGGAATTCTCATGAGACCACTGCTGCAGTATTAGGGCCTCAAGGTAATCGTCTCCTTTCATGTTTTGATAAACTGTGCTTATATTTTGTCACCATCCTCCTCCTCCCTTGGATGTCCTACGTAAGGAGTTTCAGTAAGACTGTCACCCAATAATGTCAGGCATTCGTATTTGCTCTAAAGTCTTTTTCGTTGGTTATATTGGTTTTGCAGTGATGTCAATATATGCCTGTGCCTGGCCTGTAGATTTACTTGAAATGCAAAGGTAGAAAACCCATGTTCACTCGTTCTGTACTTTCATGGATTTACGTAATCATCATTTTATGCATCCATACCATCTTGCATCCATCCATAAGTAGATAAACCTTTAATCCGTCCAGCCTTGCATATATTTATCCTGTGCATCCTTACATATATTTATCCCGTGCATCCTTACAAATATTTACCCCATGCATCCTTACATATATCATTGACTCAATCAATCAACCAGTCAGTTACTATTCAGTCAGATTATCAGTCAGTAAATTAGTCAGTCAATTTATTATATCCCTCTGTATCTATCTCGTTACCTCGTCATTTATCTTTCTTTCTACCAATCCATTGATATAAATATATATATATATATATATGTATATATATATCATGTCTGTAAATATGATCATTACCAGGCTATTTCTTAATACAAAGGTTAGAATAGATCTCAAAATAGCATCATCTTTCTGATTTTAAGACACAAAATACGAGAAACAACGAATCAGTCTTGATGTTTATTACGAAGTATATTTCAACATCTGCGTCTGTGTCACTGTCAACTGTAACTACAACAAGCTAGAAAAGTCATTTACAAATGATAGTTTTTAACTTAAACTAGCGTTTGAAATTATACAAAAGAAGTCATTTCTCACGCAGATCATTTTAGCTCTTTTGATGCATTCAAAGTTTTGTTTATGTCAGGAGAAGGTTTTTGATAAAAATAGCCTCGGAGAATGATAATCAGGGCCAGGTATTATTAGTACCAACAATTAACTAGTTCTGAAGCACGGAGTTTTTAATTATCAATTTCGGTTGAGGAATCTAATGATACAGATAAGGAGAGGAGGTTTTTGTATTCATAAAATCTCTCACATTGCGACAAGTGCTGAAACATCAGTTGATCATTGCGGTTACCGTGTTCGATTAGACGTTGATTATGCAGCGGCCAGTCTTACCAATAGAACTTTCTCCGGAACTTGGGCAGGTTATATTTTTTATTACATTTGATCGTTGCTCTTTTGTACAGGATCTTTGGTAGGGCAAAACATGGAAAGTTTCTTCCTTTCAAATAACTTTTGAGAGGTGTTTTCTCTTTTGGTTTGAGATTTTTAGAAATGGATCGAGTAGTAAAAGAAGAAGTATCATTCCACGACAAAAGAGTTTTTATTTTCCAGATTTTTTTGTTAAAAGCCCAATTGCAGGGCAAATTTTGGAAGCAGGATGAAATAATTCTTTTATCCATGCAGTCTTCAGGCACCAAGGTGTTTGACTGGTAAAGTGACAGTATTGCCCAGTATGTGTAGCTTTATGATACAAATCTGCTTCGTTGTTATGAATGCGTATGTCAAGACAGTTTACTTTGTCATTAAGNGGAAAGTTTCTTCCTTTCAAATAACTTTACACAGTTAATATTTTGTTTGGTATATCTTTTTTTCAATTTTCTGAAACAAGATCTAAGGAACTCTTTGCTGTGTCACGAGCATACGGTACTTTAACGTGAACTTTAATGAGGTCGTGAAAATTCTCTCTTTTGAGAGGTGTTTTCTCTTTTGGTTTGAGATTTTTAGAAATGGATCGAGTAGTAAAAGAAGAAGTATCATTCCACGACAAAAGAGTTTTTATTTTCCAGATTTTTTTGTTAAAAGCCCAATTGCAGGGCAAATTTTGGAAGCAGGATGAAATAATTCTTTTATCCATGCAGTCTTCAGGCACCAAGGTGTTTGACTGGTAAAGTGACAGTATTGCCCAGTATGTGTAGCTTTATGATACAAATCTGCTTCGTTGTTATGAATGCGTATGTCAAGACAGTTTACTTTGTCATTAAGAAATTGATCAATGGTAAATTGTAATTTCTTGTCACACAAATTCATTTTCTGCATACCTTAATCAAAATCTTAAGGTTTTGCTCAGATGAAAGTGTCATTAGATAACGGATGTAGAATGCAGGATGGTTCCAGCATTAATCAAATCATCAATAATTGTTTTCCCAACACAGTTATGATAACATATGCGAGGGTTGGACCAGGCGAGGAGCCCAGTAGGATACCGTCTAACTGCTCATAAATGATGCTATTCAAAGAGAAAGCTTTTTCTTGCAAGAGTGATTTAGAAGTTTTTTTAGTGTTCTCCTTTTTATCTTTGTATATCATTTTTGTAATGACGTTGATAGTCTTTGTCAGTGGTACATTGGTAAATAATGAAGCGAGGTCAACAAAAAAGTATATGTACCCATGATCAAAACTTGCTTCGGGGATAGATCCCTAATTCTAACATGATCATGGTTACAAAAACGTTTCTTTTGACTTCACCCCATTATTTACCAATGGGTCACAAACAAAAACGACAAAATGAGAGTTGAAATTTTAAGTTTAATTTTTTTTCTCAGTAGCTATGTATATAAAAGTGAAAAATATGTTTGCATCGAACTGGATTCGAACTGAGAACCTGAGAAGGGCAAGGTGGTAGAGCATTTGTCTATGATACCCATGAGCACTGGTTCGAATCCAGTTTGGTTAAAAACATATTTCTCTCTTTTATACAATCCTATATCCTTTTCATGTATATGTACATTTTAGACTCAATGAGCAAAGATGGAATATTGCAAACGTAGTCAAGCATAAATTTATTGGTCATTTATTTATTGTTCTCTTTGTTGAGTACGCATCAATCACTTTTAATTTAATACTAAATCTTAACTGTATGATATTATGGTAGCATTTCTTGGAATGGGTTTGACTAATTTCTAATTTCGTTGCAGACAACGGGTCATAACTGGCATGTTCATATCGATCCAGTTGGAAACGATTCTAATACTAATAATGGAAGGTGTCAGAGTGTCAAGGGCCATTACAACCCTCACAGCGTAAATACGCAGGTATGTTAAAATCTGTATTTTATTTCCTGAGAGTTTTCACTAGTTTCTTTTGTTGCCAATTTTATAGAGAATTTTTTTCGCTTTAGTATTTTATTCTTCTTTCTGGAGGTTCACCTCAAGGAGACCTGAAGCCAATTTAGTAAAAGAATGAAATGATATTCGGCTTCTTTTGTTTGTTTTATTATTTCTTTATTTTTGCACCAACCAATTTTTTGGAAAGTCTTTGTCAAGGTAGTAGTTAACCACTTTTCCTGGAGAAACATGTTAGAGTCAATGTAAAGCTTTACGACGCTAACTCTCGAAAAGTTGGATTTAAATCACGAATCAGAGGACCCCGCAGTCATTCCAGTATGTGTAGTTGCTTTTGAGGAGTAACGAAGAGCATATTAAGTCACAAGGAATCTCCAGTTTTAGTACATGGCGATAAGAATTCACGGATTTTGGTGTATATTATACGCCCTACAAAATATTTGAGAGTTCCTGCTTAAAACTGTAATGCTGAGTTGTGTCGCCAAGTACGACGACCTTCCTGAAGGCACGTTTTGCAGCCGGCGACAACATAAAGAAGGGTTTATGTTTTAAAGCAGAAGGCGAAAGAAGAAAGTAGACTGAGGTTCCATTTGGATAGATTTTTTCGAGTTGCGAGGGTAATGTTGAAATAACGAATGGTAAACTGAAGATATTTTGGGTGGCTTACTTTGAACTTCAGACCAAAGCTTGTGGTGTTTTGAAGTGCCGTTGTCAAAGACAAATGAGAGAATTGTACTTTGAGTAATAAGATGACTTTGTAAACACTTCTTATGTTCTCTTTGCACAGGTTTCAAAACTTCATTGATGTTTTATTCATCGTATTGGATATTGCTACCATTACGAGTGACAATAATAATATTAGTAATAATAAATAATAATAATAATAAATAATAATAATAATAATAATAATAATAATGATAATAATAAAATATATAAATTTTCTAAACTGATATACTGATGCCTTACAAACATTAATGAAAAGGGCGGAACGAATGATAAATAAGGAAGACTTGTTATCTCAAAGTTTGGGTGTAGCGTGAGAGTAAGTTGCATTCACTGGCTTTTGGCATCTTTTGGCATCTTTGTTGTATGGAAGAGGTTAAATAATAAATAGTAATAACTTCTGCATCACCCATTGAACATTATAAGAAACGTTTTAAAAAAATTTTAGCTGGAAAAGTACGTATGAATACTTGGGGGGCAATAAAGAAAGAGGGATTCTACACTGGTCTATGAAAGAGGAAGTCGGAAAAAATACAAACAGATAAGAATGGTAATGAAAACGAAACTCGGTTAAAGAACAGAGCAGAATTCCATTAGCTGGAGTGACCTATAGTAAATAAGCTGGTGACGTTAAATAGAATTCATTACTCAGTAACTGATGTACATAAATATATACTTCGTGTAGAAGGAGGAAAGCCTAATGCAGTTGGGAATGGTTTACAAGATTACTACAATTAAACTACAAGCGTATCTCTATAAGAACAATGGCTGTATACATCTAGTATTCCAGGATTAGGGATTGGAGTAGTTGCACTTCATTATAGGCGTCAGATATGTACAGACAGGAGCTTGGACCCCCTGATGACGATATTACCGATAATGTTGCAACAAAAGCTGCTTCACAAAGTGAAAGAAAACCTATAGCAGCAACATGAAAATGATAATGGGCCAGTGAACTCAAAAACAATCGCTTGGAAAATAGTAAAATAAAGTGGATGTAAACAAACAAAATTCTGACCAGTGGTTACGTAGCAGTGGCTTGATGGCCGATACAGAAGGGATTAAAGTATCCTGGCAGCACATGACCACTGGCATTTAGCAAGGAATTACCAGATTAGGTCCCAATATGTGGGGCAAATTTAATATGTAATCTCTGGCATTGGAACGGAGACAGTTGATCACACTATACTGCTGCACCAACTCAATGTTAATTTAGATATAATCGTATGAGACATTATTATATTTAAATATTTTCATACAATCTCGGTTTATTAGTAAACACTGCGATAAGACATACTTATAGCAATGGTCCAAAAAGCAACCCGACCTTGCAACAAAGAGTTGCGAATTTATCTGTTTTGAGGACTTCATCATCCACATGGTAACCGGCCAGATATCGCCACCAAAAATTTTCATAAGAAAATTTGGCAGCTGAAAGACATTACTTTTACCGCAGACCATAACATCTAAGCCAACGAATATGAATAATGCTCCACATATCCGGACAAGGAAGTAGATATCAGCATAATGTGGAAGCTGAAAAGAACCATAATAATAGTGTAAGGTGCCCCAGGTGCGTCTAAAAAGTGTCCTAAAAAAGTATATCAAACATATCCGTCGAAAACCAAGCATATTCGAAGTTCAGAAAATTGGTCGACACCAATAGTTCATCTTTAAGAAAATAAAAGGTTTAAGTCACTACGTATATAAGAATTATGGAATGAACAAGTGGTGGTACCTTTATAATCAAACGTAGGATGGAGAAGCAAACTGCAAGTAACTTTGTATTATAGAAGCAGGCGAAATAAAGCATGTGTAAATGTAAGTTGTAGTTATTGAAGAATATCTGTGCGTAGTCAGGAAAATATTAGGTGAAAAGTGGGTTGCAGGAGCATTATTAATACACGAAACTCTTTGAATGGTAGCATTTATGAGACTGGGCAATTCAGTGGACAGAAGTCGAGCTGAGAATATTGCTGTGGATGAAAAAAGTAGAGAGCGAGAGCTGTTAGACAAAACAGAACACTGAGTCTAGAAGCTGACGTTTGTAGACTTTATGAGGATAGAGCTGAAGGGACAAATAGATTGATAAAAAATACAAGTGTTCCCTTCAAATACGTAGAAAAGTCATCGAAACTCTGCTCATGTCAACGAACAAAAAAGATACTTATGGAAGGTTTGAATAAGAAGAAGCACCAATAAGCACGAGAAATAAAAAAAACTGTACGAGGACGAAACTCTTCATAGGCAGCTTAGAGGCACCACAGAAGACGTCAAAGATGAAAATAGATGAAAATTGTTACGTGAAAAGAGCACATGAAAAGATACTGAGGAATTGGTGATAACTGTTCCATATCAAATTGAACAGAACAAATTCTGATCAGAAGGAATTTACAACAATGTGACACCAATATCTAGAATGTGTGGAGAGCGAGAGAAGACTGTAAGTGATGTTGTGGCAGCATCTTGCAACTTTCACAGAGGTACGATAGACAAGGTATGACAGTGTAGCAGTTTAGTATGTATTGGTTACTATCCCAAAAAATTTGGCTCAGTGAAAAGAATAAAGAGAGACTGTTTTATTTCAGATATTGCATGCCCCATTGATTTCGGACAAAAATCGAATTTGAAAAATAAAAAACTACCAAAATCTGGAACGAAAAATTGAGGAGGTCTAGGATCTGTGAACAGAAGCTGAAAAAAACTGGGGTTAAGTTTATCGTTGCTTAGATTTAATGCAAAATAGTGAAGATAAAATAGTGTACTAGGTACTAGGTATTCAGAGTCGATGACTTTGGTTTTTAGTCCAGTATTACTAGCCTGGAATAGAAATGAAAATACTAGCAATGACAGCAACAAGGATAGGAGTAATGACAATAGTAGCAATACGTTTTAGACATTAATAATAATACTTGTTGGGGGCAGGCTTCTAAAAAGAGAACCTGGGATTTAAAGTTGCCAGTGTAATCAGTTGTGTCAAAATGATCACTGGTTTATCTTTGATATTGAGAGTAAGGATAATAAACACAATGTTCTCATAGCTTGAGATTTTGCTCTAAACACATTTACAAATACGTCCAATAAGTGGAAAGTTCTACCAAGAACGTAGTATGGTTATTGTATTTAATTTTTAGTTTTTGTCCCCTACCATGTCCACGGTGGCTCACTTGTGGCCAATTTTGGGCCTGACGTCCAGACTTGATAGCTTAAAAGGCAATTAGCAAACAATGGATCATATTCTTTTATCGTGTCCTGGTTGAAATATCCAAGGATGTGGTACCATTCATAACAAAGCTGAAAACCATATAATTCTGCTTCATGAAAGATTTTTGAAAGGCCTACCATGTATCACAGCCATATTTTACTGCAACAAAAAAGAGGACGAATCAACGTCCTCCAAAGTTAAGAACCTGTGCGACCACGATAATCTTGTGGGTTTCTTTTATACGCCCAGCAAAAAGCATAGCAACATAATGACATGGCCTGCAGATACCGATGCAGCGAAAATCTTTTCGTATTAACAAGGAAGCGTCAAGATTTCGCAAGCACCTTTGATTTTAGAATCCCTGAAAACCTTGGTGATACATGGTCGCAATAAATGCCACACATGGAAAATGATCTTTCAACATGAATATGTACTATTCAATTTGGTTAACCGTTGAGTCGGAGGCTGTAAAATGCTTTTTAAGTAAGACACTATTGGGTAATAAGCACTTCTCTGAATTGCTTGCTTTCATCATATTCAGTTGGTAGTCCCTCCGGATTTCTAATAACAGTATTACTATCAACATTTGCAACTGCCCGTTCTCCTTTCGAAAGATGGAGGCAAGAAAAAAGAAATTCAGGGTGTTAGTGATATAAACAGCATTTTCCGTTTTAGTACTATAAACAGAATTTAGCATTTTACTAATTAAAATTTTTAGTAATATAGTAGTAGTAATAATATAGATTCATACATTAATTCTATATACTGCCCGAAGCTGGTACATGCAGGTCACGTTGTTCTTTCTTTTCCCTTAAATTTGTACATTTCCTCACTTTTAGTTAATGCAATGCAGTGTTGATCAGATCTTAATATTCCGCACGTGCATGCCTGCTGATAATTATGTAATAGAACTTTGGCTTTTTGTGTTTATATCCACATGAAGCAAATATTTTTCACACTCCTTAGAAATAATATAAAACTTAGCAAGAGCCAAATTGACTCTTGGAGCTCATAGCTCTCTTTGACGTTACACGTATTCATAAAGGTTATGCAGAATTTTAGCAAAAAGAGTATAATTGTAAAATGAACAAGTAAGGATAAAACAATATCTTCGTATAGTAATCTGTCTGGAGGCCGGTTTGAGCCCCATTTTTTATTCTTCGCCGATGGATATATTTTTCAGGCAAAAAAAGTGTATTGAAGAGAACCCCCCCCCCCAAACTTCTCCACTTATTTCTACACGCAAAGATCATTGGTTTACATATTTTTAATTTCTTTATGAAACAAAGGCTTATGATAATGTATCAGATCTTTAATGATGTCCATTTAGACGTGGTGTTATTTCAGCGGTACCCACTTCTTTCTTTACGCCCTCTAAAATTCGATTAAAAGTGTGGTCTGGCCCTATTGACTTCGATTGAAATGCTTTACATGCTACCTGGTTATTTAACTGTGTTGCGTTCAGTATTTTACATTCCCGTTTCAAAAGACAAAGCTTAACACTATTTTACCTGCAATATTCCCCTAAAGACTTCTTATGTCTTATTAGTAGACAGGCTTACTGATTTAAGCAGAGTGCTCATGTAAGGAAATATACATAACCCATTTTCCTGAGGCATCTAAATATAGTTCTAGTATTGATTTACTCACATTTTTTTGCCATTTTTAAAGTACAGTAACATTATTTGAATTAACTTTCCGTTTAATATGGTTTTGATAATTATGATTGGTTAGATTTGTTTGGAATAGTTGCCTTACACTCTCCTGAAAGAAAGGACCACCCAAGGGAACTGGAAAGGGATTTTTTTGCAGGCTTTTAGGGTAAACTTGTACAATTTATGAAAGTAATTTGCTTTGGTGATAATCCCAGCGTACACGTTTTTATTAATTATTGTTGTGGTTTTCAGGGAAATTATGGATCCGAATGTTCGCCAGAATTCCCTCTACGTTGCGAATCTGGCGATACGAGCGGAAAGCAGACACAATATTCGATTGGAGGTGGTAGGAGGTATTTTGTGGATGGCGACACCCAATTATTTGGTAACACCACAGGTGGGTATTTTGCAATGACTTCGATTTTCTGTTTTGTCATGCTTAAAATCACATTCATGTGATCAAAAGCTTTTATGTTAGTACTCGTTTTTACCAAAACAACAGGATAAAAGATTAAAAACTGAGCGTTTTACTTCCATTATTGATAAGAATACTACTCAATTTTGATCGTTAATGCTAGTAACTCATGGCTTAATACATTATTGTACAATTGTTTCCTGACGAGTGCTATCAACTGACCTCAATGAAAAATTGCTGTGATTTTCAAGTCGATAAAGAGAGGATTATTACATTGCATGGTAAAATGTAACGAATACAAAGAGACATAGTTTGAACCGAGATTTGTATGGTGAATGTAAAACAGCGCGATCACTGATATACTTACTTTTGCTTGTGTTTGGATCAGAGCGATGAAACTACTCGATTTCATGATTAAACTCGCTAAAAGTAACACAGTGGAGGAATAGAGTGTAATGACGGAAGAGAGGTTAATTTGAACGTTAGAGGAAAAAATGACATTTCATTTATGTATAAAAAGATTATGGCTTTGTTGATCCATAAATCTTGCAGGCGCTAAAAATTCATGGGATGACATTAGAAGTGAAGTAGCTCCTTTGTATATTAAATGTAACAGTAATCTCAAAATGTTGACAAAGAATTAACCGATTTTGTTTTTGTAAAAACTATAAAAGTTTTATGAAGTTGAAAAAAATTCAAAATTTTGTAAACAGTTTTCATGCGATGATGAACATGTAGGGGCACTGCTACTTGTTGTAAGAGTGGTTTGAATGTGACAATAATTTCTTTGATTATCTTAAATATGTTTTCACTAAATAAAGGTGTGATTCAGAATCAGTACCTTCAACTACACCATTTGAAGAACACAATTGTTTATTGTTATCTTTGAAATTGTGGTTCCTGACCCACCTCCAAACCTAAAATTGGTCTAACATTTCCCATCTGTTAAAACTTTGTCGCCTGTAGTTATTATCAAGTTTTTCCACCAATTTCGTATTTGGTCATTTATGTTTATAAGGGTGCTAGGTAGGGTTGATCTTATCTGCCTTACTGTGATTCTTGACATGGACTAATGCCTGTTGAAGCAATAATGGTGAAACTATATAGCATTGATACGAGAAAAATAGCATAATGAGGAAGAAATGCTTTAGCTATTTTCACTGCACCTTTGGCAGCTCCTTGTCCCGAGGGTGAAAAAGACTTGGAATTATTTGGGTAAGACCATACAACAAATTCAGGCAAGTTACAAGCAATAAATTGGGGCACATTATGGGAAACAAATTGTTCCTAGACACCCTACGTGCAAAACATTTTTTCTGCATGCCAAAGACCTGGCTACACCCCTTTGTTCCTCAATCGGCGTTTGGAAATGAATTTTGATCCATTACTAGGTTAATTGAACTCTAATAATATCTGCTATGATAAAAAAAGATCACATATTTCGTTCTGTATGTGTTTGGAGCGAAACTTCAGGAAATACTCCAATGTAGTTTGTAATCAGTATTTTTCTTCTGAGGCGTGATAAACATTTCGATTAATTTAATTTCATTATTGAATTTTATTAGCCCAAATGACTTACGTCTGGTTATTAAATCATGATATGAACACGATTTCTGAGATACTTCACTGATCATAGGACAATATATACGTTATTCTTTGCTACTCTGCGACGCTTAGTACTCTTGTGGTAGTTTAAACACTCTGACCTATTAGAATCTCATACTTTATGGATGTAGGCATGGCCAAGCTCTTTACTACATTATTATCTTCATAGCAATTGAAAGGGGACGGAAGGGGACTTTGTTTGGAATGGAAGCATTGAGAAGTTGTAAGCTGGACGGATGAGTTGTTGGACAGTGAAAGACGTGCCTATGGAATGAAAAATATATACTGAAAACACTGTTAATAATTAAACATCTCGGACAATGAAGCCAAGTAACTGGTTTTATGTTTTAATAAATTTTTATTTGTAAACTGATTAATGTGTATAAATGATATGTGATCCCCTGTTGTAAAACAAATATCTTGTATGCTAAACTATAAACTGCATTGGCTAAATTGAAAAATTGAGCGACAATTTTCTCAACCATTAAATATGTTATTTGTCCACAGTTTTTGAAAGGTCGTTTACTTTTCATGCCGCCAGTAAAGGTGGTAAAAGAATTGCTTGTGCAGATGTGGTGCCGAGGATAGGACAATACGCTGAAAAAATCTACTATAACTTCTACCAGGAAAATAAGGCATCGTAAGTAAAAGTGTATGGAATTATCTCAAAGCAATCTTGTGTAACCTTCTTTTTGTAATTAGAACTCACTCTCTCTCTCTCTCTCTCTCTCTCTCTCTCTCTCTCTCTCTCTCTCTCTCTCTCTCTCTCNCTCTCTCTCTCTCTCTCTCTCTCTCTCTCTCTCCCTCTCTCTCTCTCTCTCTCTCTCTCTCTCTCTCTCTCTCTCTCTCTCTCACACTCACAATCTCTCTCTTTCTCTTTCTCTCTGTCTTCTATCTTTTTCTCTTTTTCTTAACATCAAAAACTAAGGAACTTAGAAAGCATAAAGTTAAACAATGGTTGTATTATTTTGAGATTTAGGGCGACCCCTAGGTTCGGAGAGGTGGTCATTCGGGGCATTTATCAAAAATTAGTAACACAGTAGGAATATTAACTTGATAACTTGATCATGCAACATAGAAAGGTCAGATTTAGTGTCCAAGTACCTCACATCCTTTGCTGAATAAAGGTGTTATTTTTTTATATTGTGGTTAAAGGAACTAACGGTGGGATGGGGGAAAGGACCCATAGTAAAAAATAAGAGTAGAGAGCGCAGTTTTTGTGTCAGGGAACTTTGTCAGCTTTTTGCTGAACATAGGCTATATTATTTATGTTATGAGTGCTGGGGCGGCCAGGTCCATTGTCAAAGATAAATGACTACAATGAAAAAACGAATGTAAACAGATAGCTGATATTTGATGTCAGGGTACTTTGCAAGCGTCTACCTAACGTAGGCTCTAGTATTTTGCTTTTTAACTGCTGGAGCTTATGGCAGACGTTTAATGTAATCATTTGGGCTCGTCATAAAAAATAAGGACCTGCTATTTTGAAATGAATTTAACAAAAGCTACTGGACGACGCGAAGGGTATGGGGACAAATCAAGTCAGATTTTGGGTTCGATTTTACGTATTTGTTATGAAAACAATGTTCTATTGTCATTTAGATTACCCAACCAAATGTCCCGGGAAATGTCGTGTACTGTATCTAATAAGTGAATAAAAACTTACCTCAAATGCATCTCGACTTCCTCAACATACACCAATGTTCTTGATGAATGAAATAAAATAAGAATAACACTCCGTTTCCATCACGCTTACCGTACTTTACTTTTACTTTTTCTTTCCATGCAGTGATCTGAAAGAAGCCATCTTAATAGCTAGCTACATGGTAAAAATGGGCTAACTTAACTTGAAAATATAAGTAAAAACCATTAAAAAATACAGTTGTTCCAGGGCTCGATCTCTTAATTTTCGGAACCAACCATCTGTGCAGACCATTAATATATGTATGTATACTTGTTCCTCTGTGGAGATCTTCCCGAGGTTATTGTACATTCCAAGTATTAAAATAATGCTCTTCCTATTTGTTGACGTTACATTATAGATTGAGCAATTTACCATAATTCCACTAAATGGGACTCGGTGTGACACGTATAAAAGCCCAGAAATGGCCTGAATCTCCTAGGACGTACAAATACACTGTAAACATGGTTCGTAGAATGTTGAGACTAAAAATGTACCCTTTTGCCTTAGATATTTTTGGTTTATGCAATTTCTTTTTTTTTCTAACAGGTTTGCTGTAAAGACTTTTAAGGAAGAAGTTTCTTCAGCATTAAGTATTAAGCCATGGCAAGTGGGTTACGTCAAGCGTTCAGACTCTTCAGAGAAAGGTTGTAATAGCAAGGTTAACTTTTATTTGTTCGGTAAGTATAGATTTTATTATATGTATTAAGTGTAGTGTATGGTGTGAAGACCTGTACTACATAAAATCCCCGAATACAAAGAAAATTAAATTTGTTCCATAAACAGTTTACCAGAATCAAAACCCGAAAGAAAAAAAATCAGAAAAGGAGATGGGTAGAATATCGTCATTTGCAGTAGTTGCTTCAAGCTATGGTTGTTTTCAAGTGACTTTCTCCGTACTTAAGAACCCGGAATGAATACTCGGTTGATTTAATTGCCAGCCTTACAAAGTCAAGACACCGGCAGACGGTGTCGCAGATGTATTCCCGTTAAATAAGTCAATACGTCATATTTCATTCTTTCAGTAAGGGGTGTAATGCAGCGCTTTTGATTCACATCTGTTTTGATATTTAGGTTTGTTTTTTTAAGGAAGGCCTGCCAAGTAACCTTAAAAAGTATATTACTAAGCAGTTTCTGCCTCAAGGTAGATGTTGTAAAGAAGGAACCGGGATATTGTGTTGTCGGAAAGTTCGTTATAGCGGCTCACTGGTACTATTGACGTAGATGAATTTGTCCGACTAGACAGGTTGAAAATACAATGAGACTTGCCTGTTTGGTTTGTTGCTGATGGTGACTTTCGTTTCAGGTTCACAAACTTTTTTTCTGCCCTATCCCGGTGTAGAATATTCTTTTTAGTCCGACTATCATTTTGGAATGAGATTAATGCGTGGTAGTGCAGGGTGCTTAGTCTGTTTGAAAAGAAGGACTCAGCTTTTTGGTTGTCTGCAGCAAGTTGAAAACGTTTTGTGAGATTCAGGTGAATCCTTTTTTGACGACTTGTTTCTTCAAGTGTACATCATGATGTCTTCCGTTCTCTTGTTTTCTAGCCTTAACTGCGTTTCTATTCTTCATTGTTAATATTCTTTTGATGATCCGTGTCACCATTACTTCCTCACATGAGTCTTTTTGTATTCTTCATTATTCGTGGTATGAATTATCTTGGCAGTTTGTTATTGGCACTGTTAGTCACAGAGCTTTTGATACACAAAAGTACTTATTGGTATGTTGAAATTTTATACAATTAGTCTTTGATCGTGATGAACTAGTTATCAAACGACTTGACTTAAATATTTTGTTTTTAGTGTTGGTTTTTTTGCTTGTTTTAGTATAAAAATAGGAGTTGCTATGTTGCTATCTTTGCTTTGTAAAATTGTACATTCTTGAATTTAATTGCTGAATATTCAAACTTTAAAAGACAACCTTTTTTATCTCACACTGATACCAATATGATTTATCTATGGATGTCAAAAATCTAGATTTTTCACAGTATTACCTTCGTGTATAGACTACAGGACACTAATGTTAGTTGATACGCTGTTCTGCATAAACAAGAACCTTTTTCATACCATCATGTCGGTATTGTTTCATAAGTACATTCTTTAAAGTGGCATACACCTCTTATGCATCAGATATTAAAATAGTGTGTCGAAGTCTCAAGTTCTAAAACTTAAAACACCTTTAGTCTCAATGTAGGATTAAAAGTAATTAAATACAGTGGTTTGCCATTTATACTTTTATCGTTTTAAAGTTATGCCTTATGCCTTATGTTCGGCAGTAGCGCAAGTTGATAGCGTTACTGTAGTTGTAATTAAAATTTAATGATGTATTTTTCTAGCATTGGGTTCACTTGGCCCATCAAGTCATGCACTAGGTTGAACAGCACATTTGGCAATCCACTTCAATTCCTTGTAGGAATTGTAAGTTGCCGTAAGAACATCCCAAATGATGCTATTTTTGCTAATAAACTCACCATTAGAGGTGCAAATGTGCTAATGTCTGCCCAAATTTTTAGACACTCACTTTTAAAAGTTATTTCGTATGTACTAGACGTTGATGGACAAGTTATTGCTGGCCTTTGTAAGATAAACAGTTGGCAGATTTTTTTATCCTTCCAGTTTGGGTTATATGGTGTCGTAGTTTTGAAAGAACGTCTTTCGATGGAATAAAGTGCTTTGGTTCGGATAAGATTCCTAATAGTATGGATCCATAGGAAAATAAGCTTAATCAAATGATGAACCAAACGATCAGGTCGACAGTATTGTTTGAAGATCTCAACTGAAGGATCATGTCTATACGAAAGCTACAGATGCTGATCCCAGTTCAGAGTGACCTGTATTTAACAGTTGTTTAACTTTAAAATTTTAGAGGCTCATTTTACTATTATGATTTCTTATAAGATTACCATTTAACGAGACATTTGTAAGGGCTTCTCATCGTTAAGTCTTCTTAATGAGATCTTGCTTTTTCCAATATTTGTACAATGATGATGATGTGATGTAAGTAGTAACCACGTGCTTGCTTAAGGTGGAAGAATTTTGGATTTGGAGTCCTGCGATCTGGACCTATGTTCCTTCTGTGTTTGTGTTAGGTTTTTTACATCTTTTTTGAGGTAGAGCAGGTGGATGAGTGAAACAGCGGTGTAAAAAATGGTTTTAAAAAAATCGAAAATCATATATACTTTTGTACCGAGGTAGCTTGTTATTCGAGAAAAGTAGCATAATGTGATTTGTGTTTTGATTTTTTTAGGTCATCGAAGTAGTGAAACGGGCAAAAAGCTGAAGGACCTATTTTCTGATGTTTCGTTAAGCTCATTCAAGAAATGTAAGTATTCAGTTCACTATGTATGATAACTACCACACCCGTTAGCTTAAAACCTAAAATCCTGATTTTTTCTTTTTTTGACTTTTAAATGACAGTTGTTTGGGTTTTTAAAGTTGTCACTAGATAATCTCTGCCTTTTTATTTTCTTAAAAGAAATTCATCACGATGACAAACATCGACATTTATTATCATATTACCGCGAAAAAGATCCTGCCCTTTTTGCTGCGTAACCTTTGGTATGGCTACGAATGAGCCTAAGGTTGGTGATTCTATATATGTACAGATACGGTACACGGCCGTGCATGTAATACTCTTCTGTGGGTTTTTTTGTCTGCTGGTGCCTCGAAATTCTGTCTCTACGGTATGCAGCATCATTGTTATTGATGATTGTAATTGAGCCATTGAAAAAAAATCAACTATTTCTCCACAGCCCAAATTTTACCTCAAAGGCAGAATTACTCGGTTCCCTTTATGGGTTTTATTTTAAAGGGTTTTCATTGGATTTGGCTGAACCAGTTCTATTTCCTTTCCAAAAAGCAGTGCTGCTAGGTTTTAGCTGCTTTTTGATTACTCTGCTATGGTTCTAAGACGAGCGTAAAGGTCTCGAGATAGCATTTTTTCCTATGTCAATAAGAAGAAGATTACTTTTTGTTTCCCAGAGCTCTCGTTTTTCCTATAATTTTGTTTTTCATTTATCTAGTCTTTGATCGCTATTTTTCTTTTCACCTACAGTGTAGCCTTGTACCACATAGTGGTCGTTATGGCCTCGTATAACATGACCGTCGATAAAATACCTCTACATTTAAAGAGTTCTAATTTAGCCAATAGACTAATTTACGAATGAAAAAGGTATAATCAGTTAATATATTTCCACGAATAGCTCCCAAGTGTCTTGTTCAAGAGAAAATTATGTACGGGGGTAATGAAAATTACAGCCGGGTTGCGTTTTATTTGGTCTGCTAAAATCGTACATTGAAAGCTATTTTAACACACAAAATATTATTTCTTGATTAAATCTCGAACATTTTGTATTTAATATTATGATTTTAAGCAGTGCAAGCCCTTGATTTGGCATATTTTTGACTAAACAGTTAGTGCGCGATATCGCATTCTTTTATCTCTAAACTGATCCATACAAAATATATTAAAAATAAAAGGTGGAAAGCAAGCACTGAGACAGATATTATGTCAGACACGATCAAAGGAAAACAATAAGTGCATTACATTTAAACAATATTGAAAAATTCTACTACTCTCTGAGTAATGATTTGTTAAAAGGCGTTATGCTACTGAAACGTATTCAAAGTATCCTTTACTATCTTCAACAGTTGTTGGCCATTATTCGATGAAACCCCCATGGGGGTAAAGTGGATTACATGAGGTACACAGAGAAAGGCTTGTTTGCGAAAGGTTGTATTATTCATACTGAGTCACCTAACATTTGGTCGTCAACTGGAGGGTGCCTTACTTACTTCAGTTCTTTGGGTTTGATTATTGCAAAAGAGAAGTTTCGAAAAGTAGTTCTTTGGTATTCCCCAATGGCGAAAGAGCCCCTGCGATGACCCTAGTAAAAAGATTGTGTCTGCTCGTTATAAGAATCAATGGTCTTCCCCTTATTTATTCCACTTGATTCCATACAATAGACGTCGAAGAACGTGCTGTTTTTCTACAAAAAGTAACCCGCAAGTATGTAAAAATGATACTTTTGTAGAGGTTGTAGATTCTTCGTTAACTTAAGAAAGCCGAGATTCCTCCTCCAGATGACATTGTGAAACTGTTAGTACCACCTGCCTTTTGCTATTATCAATGAACATAATTAATTGCCTTTTCCAGTACCGTTGTCGTAAAAGTATACGCTATCAGAGACGGGTGCGAATGGTTTCTGCAAAATTTTCGCATTCAAAGATTTTGAGGCGACAGTAACTAGGCACAGTACATATTGACGATTATTTTATTATATCATACTTCGTTGTAGTTCATGAGATTTGACCGTTTCGTGAACTTCCCAGTTAAATTCAGTTTATTTTTATTTGTGAAAACTATCGTAAGTCCCGTACTTTTAATTGGACTTTAAAGTAATTAGTAATTTTACATGAAGTAGAATGGAAAAAAACCCAAGCAGAATTACAGAACTACTCATGATCTTAACAGCATATTACTCTTACCATTTTTTTAATCCAGCACATGTTATTTTAATCATACGTACCTCATTATTCAGATAGTAGCAAAACTCAGATCTGTAACAAAACATTTTCCCATAGAATCGCTTAAAGATGAAATAGTATCCACTGTGCTCACCAGATGTTTCAGTTAACAAAAGTAATAAGAAAGAGTTCTCAAGAGACATCCTTTAAGAAATGTCAGTGGTTCTTCATACAACTGACTTTCACATGCAACCAGCAAAGTAATTTCTTGACGTTTTCCGTTACGTACACTTCTTCAAAACGCACAATGCGTTGCGTCCTTGGTATTAAGCTGACAGTCAAAGAAATTAATTAGACATCGTACTATGAATGTAACCCACAACTTCATAAACTATTGGTTAGACTGTAATACAATATTTGTCGCAGCTAACGTGAAAGAAAAGGACCTTAACCCACCTCAGGTTTGGGTCAAAAAGTACTCAATGCGATCAAATTTTGAAGTGACAGGAATATCCAGCTATCGTGTTTTTTTATTTGCAGGTAGTACTGGCAACAGCATCACGCCAAATCTTTCACTGCTAAGTTTGGCGATATTGTCATTTTTCCTTCTCTTTAGAGGAGATTGATGAAAGGTAGGTTTTCGATTATATAGTAACCTGTAGATAGTATATATATATATATAAAATCTGTTCATAATTAGTTTCGCAGCTCACCAGTCAGGTGGTACATATTTACTTTAAGTGGCTTGTAGTAGCTGAACATCAGAAATCATTTTAAAGCAGCTGGGGCTTTGTTGTTAGTGAACAACAGTACACACTGGTGGCGATTCCCAACAGTAAAAAAGGTTCGTCTAGGGCTATCCTGTCCTCGTAGTTTAATGGATCTGAAGATGCACAGCACAGTGTTTGCATACTTTTTTTGGCAATTACAGAACAATTTTATGGTTAAGGNTAGATAGTATATATATATATATATATATATATATATATATATATATATATATATAAAATCTGTTCCTAATTAGTTTCGCAGCTCACCAGTCAGGTGGTGCATATTTACTTTAAGTGGCTTGTAGTAGCTGAACATCAGAAATCATTTTAAAGCAGCTGGGGCTTTGTTGTTAGTGAACAACAGTACACACTGGTGGCGATTCCCAACAGTAAAAAAGGTTCGTCTAGGGCTATCCTGTCCTCGTAGTTTAATGGATCTGAAGATGCACAGCACAGTGTTTGCATACTTTTTTTGGCAATTACAGAACAATTTTATGGTTAAGGTACACCCTTAAACCCGTAACCCTCCTGCATGGTTTTGAGTTGTTCAGCTGTGACAACAAAAGTGCCGCACATGGTATCTTACCATGTTTTGGTCCTACTATACTACGCTGCGTAACGCTCAGACTATCAAGTGCGTTACATACACTTCAAAACGCCGTCTGATATCCGAACAGTATTTCCAGATTTGGAAGTTCAGTAAATAATTGCTTCATTTGGGCACGAATATGACCTGCTAGCGTATACCAAAATATTGCTTAATAATTGTCTAGTGTAGGCGTGACCTTCTGTTTGGATAAGTATGAGAATGCAGAGCAAATTATTTCATGCACATTACACTACATTGTATGTATGTATGTATGTATGTATGTATGTATGTATGTATATATGTATGTATGTATGTATGTATGTATGTATGTATGTATGTATGTGATGTAATGTAATGTTTAAACTTGTCACAATTTTCTTGCCGTAATATTAAAAAATATTTGCATTTTGAAGTAGCTATCTCCCTTACCAAAAATTGTGATTTAACTATTGCAACATCGAATCCAACACCACTTGACGTGGGCGCCAACCGGTGGAAAACGTTTGGTTTTATCTTCTTTTGATGGGTCGTGCTTACCAGATAATGTGATTGTACGACAAATGCCTGGACTCGTGTTGGATTTTTGCAGACGTCATACAGTTTGAAGACCCGCCTCTTGGTGGTTAGCGCCCACTTATGTTAAAACCAATTTGATTTCTTTTAAATACATTTATTTACAGATTTACTTACTTTAGTTAGTTCTAATAATTGTTTATATTTTTCGTCCAGGTTTTCGGAAAATGGGAAGGGATCTGATGATCTTTAATGACTGAAATTACTGCTCTGTAATTAGTTGCGGATTGGGATATGAGATGGTGAGAGAGGACTCTGTATTTGACTGACTGCCATTTGTTTCACCACAGCGTAACCTAAAAATTTGGACTACTGCCAGTTAAAATGACAGTCAAAAAATTTTTCTCAGTGAATTTTAGAGTGTTTTCCTTCCTGAAAGGACGCTTGATTGTTATTTTTAATATCATGTTTCGTTCGGTTTAACCTAAATTTGGTGTTTTCTTTAGAGTAATTAAATCATCAGAATAAATTTTCATTATCAAATTATTTTTGTTCGCATAGAGAAAATCCACATTTTGTTGTCTGTGATTATCCACGTGCCCAATTTTTTCCGGTACTTGTTTCCGGTGAGCACCTAAATTCATGCTGTGTTTTCGTAGATGGCATTAGGAAATGTTTTTCAAGTTTCGGAAGCAATAAGGTTTCCACTACTTCACGCTAGGGTCACGCCAGATCTAAATCTTCACGCTAGATCTAAATTCACCTTAATTTACAATTGTTTCTTTTTTATTTATTTCTTTTTTTAGTTAGTTTTTATTTAATCCTTCGTTCCAACCTTTCCACTATTCTAGTAGCCGGTTGGCTATTTTTTGATATTCGATCAATTTTTTTAGATTCACAGACTCTGATCAATAAATTTTTACGGTCTAATTTCACGACCTTTTTGATTCCAGATATGGGTGAGAATTGTGAGTAGGAAAGTTTGCTTTTTTTCCGTGATGTTTATTTCATATTTAGTTCCTTTAAATATTCTATAAACTAGGGAGAAGATAAGCAGTACCTTTTGGGAATTCCACCTGGGACATTCGTAGCCTTAGACTTTACTTCCTTTAACTAATGAATATTGTCATCTACTTTTGAAATATGTGCTGTAAAAAACTTTGATTTCCCCTGGGATGCCATTTACTCTGCATGATTATTCGGTACCAAATGCCAGTGCTGTTATTTGAAAATGTTCCAGTTTTGAATTGCAAAAGGACTATTTGACCAAAGATGTCCATGTCATTGATAGTTCAGAACCCCTTCCATTATCCTTAACTTTAATAAGATATATTTATAATTGTTTACATCATTTCTTGAATCAGATTTGAAAATAATTGTGACCATTGCAAACTTGCGGGAAAGATGTCTTTCTGTAACAGGAGCTATTTCACCTAGAGCATTAATCATTAGCTGATCGCGTTATATATTTGTCGAAATTATTCTATACCCAGGTGCCTTTTAGTTCTGTAAATGCTTTGTGATGTTGCATAAGAAGTAATAGTGACAAGATGAAAGTTAGTATTCGTTACCTAATTGTTCTATACCAATTGATAGAGGACTTGTGATTCACTAGCATGAACTGCACCATTTGTGATAAAACGATGATTTTCAATGCATTTACTCTGTTTCTTTCCTTTGTTATTTTGGATTTTTTTACATTTAATCCCGTCAACAACATGTGTATCTGATATCCGGTAATCGATAAAGCCAACTGTTTATTTTCCTTTCCCCTTTTATTTGGATATTTTTATCTGGGATTGAGAATCCTCATGGAAGTAAATGCCGTTATGTAGTGGGTTTTTGTTGGCGGATTTACTATTGATATCGAGTCAAAGTGATGTCAGTCATATACATTTTTTTGAAATAATACTTAGACTACTGATCTTCACTTCTTGTGTTCCTTTTTTTTTCTTTCTATTCAGGCAGAGTTTTGTTATTTTAGCCCCTAACACACCAAAGAAATCTATCATTTCTAATTACAAAATATCAGGTGTTGAAAGTCGCTAAGGGTTGGTTATGGAAATAAGTTTTTTAAGATATTTTTTTTATTCTCTGGTGATTAAGCTTATTATTTATCACAGAAATTCGAGTATGCGCAGCTGGAAAGTCTTATAAAATCCCGTAAGTGCCATGTGGTATTATCATTTAACCTAAAGACGCTGCCTGAGTCTTTGTCTGCTTCCCTGTCAGTCGGTATGTATTTGAGTTTACACAGCGTTTTGTTTGTTTGTATATGACTGTCTTTGTGTTTGTGTGTGTGTCTTCTTTCTCTCTGTGTCTCTCTGTGTCTCTCTGTCTGTATGTCTGTCTCTCTCTCTTTCTTTCTTTCTCTCCCACTATATATTTATATATCATTATCAAGGTAGACTTGCATAAACGCATAAACATTAAGCACGACCGATAAACAATATGACGGCACTAACGAGTTTGCCGGGCAACTGTTGTATTGTATTTTTCCAAGACTTTTTTGTGTGGTACGTAATGTTACTCTGGTTAGTAATATCAAACTGCAAGAAAAACATTGAATATAGGAAGACTCAAGTTGTATAAATTTTTTGTTATGGGTTTCTGAAAAAGGATGTAAACAGGCGTAATATATATTTTGTACGTTGTGTAATGCATTTTTATTCCTTTACTATAGGTATTATTTTTCATTCCTATAACAAACTTTACTGACCATATGACTATAATATAAAATGCATCATCAAAATCTTTGTTTTTGTACTGAAGCCGTTATTTCATTACTTTGTGAATCAATATTGTAGTTATTGCAGTAAGTAAAAGGTATTTTTTTATTAAAAGCAGGAGAAAATGGCTTATATTTGTAAAAACCGTACACCTACTACTGGCGCCAGTATATCTGTTGTATTCTACTATCCCTTTTCAATTTCTACTATTACTACCTAAACTATTACTCCTACTACTACTACTACTACTACTACTACTACTACTACTACTACTACAACAACAACAACTATTACTACTACTACAACAACTACTACTACTACTACTACTACTACTACTACTACTACTACTACTACTACTACTACTACTACTACAACAACAACAACTATTACTACTACTACAACACTACTACTACTGCCNTTCATTCCTATAACAAACTTTACTGACCATATGACTATAATATAAAATGCATCATCAAAATCTTTATTTTTGTACTGAAGCCGTTATTTCATTACTTTGTGAATCAATATTGTAGTTATTGCAGTAAGTAAAAGGTATTTTTTTATTAAAACCAGGAGAAAATGGCTTATATTTGTAAAAACCGTACACCTACTACTGGCGCCAGTATATCTGTTGTATTCTACTATCCCTTTTCAATTTCTACTATTACTACCTAAACTATTACTCCTCCTACTACTACTACAACACCAACTATTACTACTACTACAACAACTACTACTACTGCCACTACTACTACTACTACTACTACTACTACTACTACTACTACCACTACTACTACCAGCACTATCAGTAGTGTCACTACTGCTTCCGCTGTTGCTAATGTATTGGACGTTAATGATAATGGCTTCCCAATTAGTCGACTTGTGCATTTCACACCAACTCCTGCGATAACTTGGTCATTGAGCGTTCCAGGAGCTATATCACCCACCAATTAACAATATAAGAAAAATTACACAGACCAACAAAACCCCACCTTTCTTCCATTGTTTAAGAAAGAGGTCATACTACTAATTTGGGGGTGCTGGTTGCAAATATGCAATCCGAAATGCTCTACCATGTCAGGTTGTTGAGTTATTAATATGCTTTGTTTCTTAAAATAGTGACAAAAATGGCTATTTTTCATTATATTTGTTCAAGGTAGAAGCAAAGATACTAAAGGTTGTTTTTAAACAGTTTTAAGTGAATTATCCTTTTCAGTATCCACTGCTTTCCTTACTTTCTCTTTTTACTGGACAAGGACATATGGCATCTTCTTTGTGAAAGTGAAAGTCACACAGCAACACAAGGACAGGTACCAAAAAGGTGAATTTACAGTTAGTAACCTGTGGTCTGTTATTGGTGAGAGGTGTCAGTTTGGTTGCTGTCATAATGTCTTCTGCGAGAAGAAAGTCCTTAAACAATCCAGATATATTTTGTTACATATGTGGTAATTTTAACTTGGTGAAGCAAAGTATGAAAATTACAGAGTTTGCAAAACGGGCTTATCTTACCTATTTCAAGGTTAAGCTTGGAGATCAAGATAAGGCATGGGCAACTCACATTGTTTGCACAACTGGCATCGAGTCTTTAAGGCAATGAACTGCCGGAAAACGAAAAAAATTGCGATTTGGAAGTCCTATGGCTTGGAGAGAACAGAGGAATCATTCCGATGATTGCTATTTTTGCCTGGCTAATGCAAAGAATAAACACCACCTTGAATACCCAAATTTAGACTATGCAATGAGGCCCTTCTCCCATTCCACCGAAAGTCCCGTACCTCTTTATACCAAACTTTCAGAGCTTTCAGACGATGAGGATTCGAATCTACCTGAGGAGACTGGATATGACTCTACCGACCCTGATTTTCCACGACCATGGCCACGACCAACATCATTTTCAGGATTTACTCAACACGAGTTAAATGAGCTAATTTGTGACTTAGCACTTTCAAAGGAATCATGCGAATAGTTGGCGTCAAGATTGAATGAAAAAGAGCTATTACTCTCAGAAACCAAAATATCTGTCTATCGCAACAGAGAATCCGACTTTATATGAAAAATATTAGTAAATAAAAGATTTTGAGAATTAATTGGTGAGTTCTCACCTATTAATCCTATTTAAAGAATAAAATTCAATTTCAGAATAATTCTTGATTCTTCCAACTAGATTAGTTTTTGTGGCATAATTTTAACAATTAAATTTTTTTTAATCTCCAAAATTTGATAAAGTATAGATAACCTTTTGCTTATCGCAAGGTTTTCGTTTGATTTTATTAATTTTTGCAACAAGAAATGGAAAAAAACTAAGTTTTTTATTTTGAAATATTTTTAAAATGATAAAATTATGCTAAAATGGCACATTGAGATCAAAATGCCAAAATTTGAATCATCAGTCGTTACAAAGTGTGACGTGATAGAGAAAAATGGATTGCATATTAGAAATCAGCTTGCCCGTATTATATAGAATCAGTTATGAAAACCAAAACAGCAAAATCATTGTTGGGCTGTGTTATTATCCCAGCACCACTTTTAAGTCCAGTTTGAAATTTTCCGTCTACTGAGTCCCATCTTTGCTGCCTCATTTCAATCTGCTTTTACATTGCCCAACTTTCACATGCATGGATACGCTTACATTTGACGTAACATTCCAAACGATACTTCTCTTTCTTGATATGCTATTTATCCGAACACTTGCCAACCTGGGAAGGACATTCCGTAGTCCTCAAGCATGTGGCCTGACCGTCTCTTGTTCCAATCAGTCTTTCTCTTTCTTGGATTTTTGCAGGCAACCCAGGACGTCAGCCTAGTCATTATTCCAATGTAACGATCAGAGTTGACCTGTTGCCCCTGTTTCGTAGAAATCCAAGGAAATGATGTCCCTTCTTCACCAGAAGATGGTACATTTAACTTTTCCCTCTACTGTCCTCCCAAATTTTTTGAAGGAGAGCATAGGTAGTGCCACATCATCGACTGCCGTTTGGAATTCCACTCGTAGTGGTACACTACGTCCGCTCACCAAAAATGAATTGGTTTACGAACCCATCACCATCGGCCTCGTACGGGTATAACAAATCCCGATTAAGACCCTACCATGTTTTTCTGCCCTGGATAATTATACTTGGAACATACTCGACATACACTTTTCTGTAGCCTGAGGATGATAATATTCCAGTGCTCTGATACCCACATTAATTCTGCAAGCCTTTCCTTTACCGTTATCCGTTGACTAGCGGAAATGAGGAGGTTGAAACAGGCTTCATATTTCGAAGTGGCGGCTGTGGATGAATCTACAGAGCACTGATTTTTACTCGCATTTCCCGTAGCTCATCCGGAATCGACGAACCTATTTCTTAATTGTGCTAACATCAAATGTCTCAGGTCTGAAAATGTTAACCAAGCGTCGGTGAATGTCGATTCGTTGAATTCATTGGTACCTCTCTGAGGGGTACTTTCACGGTAACGCGACATGTCAGTGAGCAAGGAAATTCAGTTATAATAATACAATAATGCAATAGGAAGTCCAATTCCGGCTCTCATAAAGCGGGATAAAAATAGGGAAGATTACTTTCAAAACAACTTTTCTAAGTAAATTTCTCCACTTCTTTGATGGATGTGTCACCGTTGCGTAAAACACCCTTCTATTTATTCATCTCGTTTATCATCGTAGCGTAGATTAGGTTCTAAAGCTTATACCTTCCTATTAAAGAAGTCAGGGGACATAATACAGTCCTGCCTTACTCTGCTTTCAATTTTAACAAACTTACTCTTCATTAATTCTAATTCAAATATTCTGGCCATAACACCCATCGCAGATACCTTAAGGGCCTAGATACTCGGTAGTACCTTAAAAGATCTTGATTTTGCTTCGTGTTTATAGTCACAAAGACACTAGATAAAGAATAATTTCGATCTCGCGTGAAACGCGATAACAAATGCGACTCCGTTATGATGGCTCTAAAACAGCTTTCACTGAGGTGACAGACGTAGGAATGGACTTCACAAGATCTCGTGTTCGCAGCTTGCTGTACGTAAAATGTTATGGTCGGGCCATCACGTATTCTTCAAAAAGCAGTGAATCTTTACTTTTTGTCATGGAACAAGAACAATGTATTATGTTTGCCCAACAGAATATTTATTGCAGCAATTTTTATAGAACAATGAACTAAAGCTACTACCATTTTAATCCATAAAATGTTGGTGATGCAACCCCAGGCTGCCTGAGAACTTAAGACCAATTACCTTTGAACCCATTAGTTTGAATATATTCATGTTATTAATTCAAGACAGGGTCTTCACGTAGCTAATCGATGTATTGGTTGTTGATTAGATACGTGAAGACACGTATCTAATCAACAACCAATACATCGAGAGCCATTACCAAAAAGGCTTTTCGCCTGGTATAAGTGGGACATTTGAACATATAGTTGAAATGGGTAATATTATTAACCATTTGAGAAAACATAAAAAAGCGTTGCAATTAGCTGAATAGATCTCAAATTCATTAATTCAAGCTGCTGTACGCTTTCCTTGTATACCAGATAAAAAAAATAGTATCATTAAATTATTATACGTTGACTTTCATTTATCAATTATAGCGATAGACTCTAGTACGAAATACATTGCAGGAGATCAGGGTGTTCTTTGAGGGGATTTATCCTCACCATGAATAATAAATCTAGTAATCAACATCTTAATTAATTGCCTTTAGGAAGACAGTATACAAACTTTTGGCATCGATTATTTGAAGGATTTCTTCCACACAACTGATGTCCGTTTTCCGATGATCCAGTTGCAGTAAAGCCATTGTAGAACGAAAATAAGATTTTACAAAATCTTTTAATTAGATGGTGCAGTTGATCAGAAATGCTAATTAAAGCTATTAACTGTCATTTATTCGGTATCTGTAAGAAAGGCATCTCATCAAGACAGTACCAACCTAAACTTTTTTTAGGTGATGCGCTTGTTCCACATTTTTTCAGATCTGGATGGACAGGATATTGAGTTTTTGAAAAAGTGGTACTGGGAGCAAAAGGCAGCTGTGAGACTTAATGGTCAAGTTACCGAGTATGTCGAAATAAGGAGGGAAGTGAGACAGGAATGTATACTATCTCGTGAGCTGTTCTCACTTAATACGGAAATGATCATGCAAAACATTAAGGACATGAAGAGAATATCTATTGGTGGAATCAATGTTAACAACATCAGATATGCAGCTGACACAGCGTTGATAGCAGACAGTGAAGAAAAGCTGTAAAACTTTGTGGATACAGTAGTAGAAGAAAGCAGGAATAAAGGTTTGGAGCTAAACCAAAAGAAGTCGTTTGTTGTGGTATTTTCAAAGAAGAAGGAAAGGCTAGATCAGAGGTGGAAATAAAGAGAAGAATTGGAATTGCGAAAAAATATAGACTTGGACTTATCTTACCATCTACAAGACAAACCCAGTGCCAAGTGACATTAAATCCCTCAATCATAATATTCGTGAGGTTCGTAAATCAACACCAGCAGTTAATGTTTTGAGTAATATACCCGAAAAGGAGAGCATTACTGTAAGAAATGATGAAAATATATAGATTTGTTTGATTAAAAAAAACGTGAAGTTTTAAAAAAATTACTATTTTTTCTCATTCTAAATGCTGTGTATTAATTCGATCCCAAATAACTGGGCTAATGAATTGGAATTGTGACAAGCACAACTCATTTTTGTGTCATCTGTTGATATTAAAAATCCGTCACCAATTTTATTTGGGGCTCTATCATTCTTGTCCAGGAACAGTTGTGAATCATTGTTGTTTTACTACTAAATTTAACTTTAAAGGTGTGGGAAAAGAGTAAGTTTTTTTTATTCACTAGCCTAAACAAGGTATAAAGAAGTCGACCTAGCTTATAAGAAGGAATTTATGATTTATAGATAATATAGAATAATTGGAATTTTGGGGACACGTAATGCGAAAAGAAGAGCTGGAAAACCTCAGCATTACAGGCAAGATCAATGGAAAAAGAAGCAGAGGTAGACAGAGATTGACATACATACCAAGCATCAGTAATAGGACGAACAGGACGAACAAGACAGCCCAGGAGCTACTCAAGACCACTAAAGACCGGAAGGTGTGGAAGTCCATGATCGTCGACGTCCTCGTGATATATTACACCTAATGATGATGAGATAATATATAAATTGAAACAGCGAAGTGACAACAAATTTGAATTATCCTAACCCAAACTAAACTCTGGGCTCCTTTACAACATGAAACTACTTGATAACACGTGAAACTGCCTCAGACTCAGACAAAGATTGATCACCTACTGAGTCATAAATTATGTGCTTGACGTTTAGCAAATCCTTTCACAGAAATCAAATGCCCCAGGATTGTCATGTCCTTATTGTTGTCTTAGATATGATTGTAGAGAAGTCATCATGTATATGGGTCTCGTCTTCAGATCAACTTTTGGTTAGTCGTCTTTGTCATCTGTCCCTGTGGGCCGTTGGAAAGCATTATCAAAACCTGATTTTGGAGTAAAGCGAGACCTTTTATCACAATAAACAAGAAAGAGAGAATTATGGAAGTAGTTAAAGGTTCAATAAACATTGAACTTTACAAGTCTAAATTTGAAAATCTGCTGAGAAAATGTCCAGGTTACATTAATTCTCATGGAGTTTCATAATACCGCTCATTTTATTTCACAAATGCACTCTTTCCTGAACTTTGTGTGAGGCCGGCAGCCCCATCAGAGAACATAGATGCAGTTGACGATTCAACAGAACATGTAAGTTATCAGTGCCTCCAAATATAAACGTAGTTCTATAATATTGCTGTTATAGTAAGAAGTAGTCCATATTGAAATTCATTCTAATATCCAAGATTACACGTAAAACTATTCTAGTTTTCATGGTGCATGTCAAAAATTAGCGATTTATGCAAATTTTAAAATTTAGACAATGCCGAATTGTTCAGAATCTACTGAGTTTTTTACTGTAGAAAATAGACTAAGACTATGTTACCTTGGAAAAAACAAGGCTTCACTGCAAATCTGGAGAACTCAAGGTTGTGGGAGACCTCATTACAAAGATAGGATATGAAACAGAAATAGAGGTCATTAGTAAGCATAGAATTAGAAAGCAGAATTAAAAAGGGAAATTAATGGTTACACTGACCTAAAACCAATGAAAAAGTCATTACAAACACCTGACTTCAGCAACATTATCGACGTGTGTGGTTAAGAAAAAGCCCTAACTGTTGCATTAAAAATCAGATCTGTCTGGAACTGAATAAAAAAGCACTTCTGAAATGCTGCTACAGAATGAAAATCTATTCTGGCACTGATGATGAAATTGCTAACCAAAAACTCAACTGCTAACTTAGGGTACGATTGAGGAACCTAAAGACGGCTGTTACGTCGACAAAGCTACAGTAGGAGACATTGAACAAGAATGCTGTTGAGTAACAAATATATTAAAGGGTTGAGCACTTAGAATGAGACAAGATGCTAATTGTTTTGAGGATTGTTTTATGTATGTACAGCAAATTGGTTTTCTTGGAGAACAAAAGAAAGTTATGTTTAATCGCCAAAATGATAAGTATGCAAGTAAAAGCATAAGCCATCAAAGCAAAATGAAAAAAGGCTAAGGAAGAATGCAAAATAAGAAATGCAAATAAGTGTAACGCAAAAAGTTTAAGAAACCTTTGTTATTGATATTGCATCCTAAAAGCTGACTGATAGAAAAACCCTAAACTCGCATCATTTGGTTGTATAAAAGCATGATGGAACTGGTCTAACATTTCTTGTAAACACTTAAGCACAAATATCTAGCATAAATTATCTTACGTGTGGACATCATATGAAACAAATTATCAATATTTGATCCACTGGACACGGTAAACCAGAGGATTTCATGCATTCGATATGTGGAATTTCATGGTAAGATGACGGCGAAAGATTAAAAGGTGTTTTCATGTCTTTTAACTTGGCAATCCAAAAAGGAATTGAGAAAATTTTTAAAAGATTTGGACATTTTAATAAGTTGTTGAAGTAGCTTGTGCACTGGACAACATTGAAAGATGGAAGTACAGATGCACAAAATCTAAAAACTTTCTTAGATTAAGATTTTTACTAATTTCTTCATCATTGTCCATAGTAAAAGCTATGTCTATCAAAAATTTATTGATTTTCAATCTTATTTGTTTTGCTACATATACGATAATGTTAATGCAGGCATTGTTTGATTCCAGAGATTTTAGTTATTTCTTTAAGTCCTATAGAGAAATGTTCTTATATCTCTCCTTCATAGTGAAATCCTGATAAGATACCTCACCTCTATAAGCGTGGTTGTGATGTTTTAATGCTTATGGCGATAAACTACATCCGGTTGTGAAGTTTCGATGATTGAGGTTACCCTTCGCCACAACTACCTCCAGGTCACCCTTGGGAAAGGCCTAGGACCTTGAAATCCCAGGTTGACCTCCAGTGGAGTTAATTCTGTCCATTTCCTCTTTCTGGCCAGGATGGGCCAGGATGAAGAAGTCAGTCTTGGTCGACAGGCATCCTAGGACAAGGAAAACTCCGTAGAACAAACCAACCTTAGTTATAAATTTCAGGTTGACGTTTGGTAGGGTGTAACTGTGTCTAAAAGGCAGGGTTGGATCTTCAACTTTGGTTAGTGGCTTCCCTGGAGATGGTGTCTCGATAAAAATACTGATGGTTGTGACACCTCATCAACACTACCTTCTTTGTGAATGTGAAATGATAAACCAAGAGATTGAAAATAACATCGTGAATGGTACCTGAATTTTACTTAAAGGTGCCACTCCGGGCAGGTGTTCCATGGCGCAGCAGCGCTGGCCCGGTCGTCATCATGCGACTGCAAAGGGAAAGTGGTCGAATGAGCTGAATGTGCTTGTGATTGAGGGTTATTCCATGACGAAAATAGTAAACCCAAAAGAGAATACCGACAACGAATGCATCAAATCTGGAAAGATAGAGGATTTTTTGACAACAGTGAACGAAATCTGTGTGATTAAGCAAGAGCATTACGCAAGAATGAATGGCTGTCAGCCGTTCAGATTAAAATGATAAAAAGAAAAGTTTATGATATTAATAAAATGATGAAGGGATTGAGGAAACTGAACCTGAAGGAGGTAAAGCTAATGAACACGATGTAATGAATGCAGTAGAAGAAATTGAACTTAAACGTGAAATTGAAATTGAAACTTTGTTAAGATGAAACAACCAATAGAACGCAGGAGTCAAGGGAAATAATTCAGGAAATTCCCAAAATTGTAGCAAACGGCGAAAGTTATTCACACTTCTCAACATTTAGGTAATGTAGATAGAAAAAGGTTGTCTTAATTGACGGGAAAAGTCAATTCAAATATTAGTGACATTGACACTAATTCAGTAACCGGTACAAATAACTTGATAAAAGCAATAATTGTGCAATGAGTTGTGAATTGAAAGAAACTACCCATTTTTCTCCCTATCCACTGAAACTCTAGAGATCGGACTGTAAATCTTTCGCAAGTTTGCCTTGCTCCTACTAAGTTGCCTTTTGGCAAATGTCAGAGTGCAAGGCAATGTCATCGGCGTAGATGTTGATAAACTGAAGTAAGTAACAAGAATCAGTGTATAATGAAGACCTCCAAGACAAATTTTACGATGCGACACCAAGGTCTTAATAATAGGTAGTGACTACACTAAGGCTTGTATTATCCTTACCACAATAACGCTTAAATAGATAGATAATACTTAAAAGAGAACCTGTGTACGAAAAGATAAATTCGTTTGATCTTGGTGGTATAATGTTGAAGAAATGTCAACTTAACAATGACATTTACAAGCAGTCTTAGATAAACTGACTTTCTGTTTAATTCAGAAGACAAAAAGGAAAAGAATTAATAAATACGATTGGAAAGACCACAAGAACAAATACAGAAAAAGATCTATTTGGGTACAGGTGCTAAGACAGCATTGAAAAAGGCACTCTGATTGAAAAAATTATTTAGTAAACAGTAAAGGTTGTTTCCAAAACAACCTGCTTACTGAGTATCGCAAGGGCATAGCAGATGACATTATATTAATGGAAGACAAGAAATATAAGCTATAAAACCTAGTGTTTGCTGTGTGGAATGGAGAGAAAGGAAGGGCCTTCATACTAACATAAGAATGTTAATTGTAAAGGTGTTCTTACAGCAGCCGTGAAAGCCACCCTATAAAATCATTGTGCAAGTTAAAGCTCTAAAGCAAATAGACCATTTGTAAACATAAATAAGATTCGTATTGCAAAAACAGAATAATATCAGGAAATAATATGCCGAAAAATATTGCCAAGGCAACTTCAAAAAAGAGCACAATAATGCAAACCAGGTGATAAGTGCTCAAGTTATATATCTTATTCATACTGCTATATGGCTATGAGAAGTGAATAAGCAGATCAATAGAGGCCCATTTGAAGCAGTAGAAACGTGGTTACTATTCAGAATGATGAAACTTTCGCGGGTGAAAAAGATGTTCAACAAAAAGTGAAACTCCGAGCTAGTACGAACCGCCAGCTAATCAAAGTGAATGGGCTGTTATAAGATAGACTGCAAAAATAGGTTGTCAGTAACTAAACTGAAAACTTTTAAAGATTCAAATGAATGTCACTAGATTAGTTGATGTATGGCTACCGAATTAAAAGAGTTATAAATGTGAAAAATCTCTTCAAAGCCCTTTTAGGGGAGAATTCTACAGATGCGTCATAAAGAAGCAGGCGTTCAACCAGGCGGAAACTTTGTAAACCACCTCCTGATGTAATTTAGACGGGGTCAATTCTGTGCCCTAAATTTTAGGAATTTCAGGTTTGATTGTTAACACAAACATGTGCCAAAGCTGAAATTTTATACCTTTGATCCACATTGGTATCTTTTTAACTGCCTTATGGATCTTATTGCTGATTTTTTAAATTTGTGTTTGTGTGTAATAAAGTACTTTAGTACAAGTGTATAATGAAGTACTTTAGTAAACTTGTCAAAATTCACAAGTGTTTAAGGGTATCATAACAGAGTTAGTATTGCATATACCGGTATTTTTAAAGGGAGAAGCATACGGTCCACGGGTGGAGTATGGCAAAATTTAGTTGGAAGTGAAGGATATGGGGGCAATTGTAAGAAAGCAAATAAAATAGGGAGCGTTGATTACATTGTCAGTTTCGTTTTTGACTGGCCTTATTTGATACCTAAGCCCATACTTAATCTAATATCTGTATTTTATTAGAAATAATTGGTAAATCATCGATATGCATCATACCAGCATTTTAGCACCATCGCCATGAAACTAGGACATCACCAGAACCCCTAAAGTTAAATATACCCAATTTCTCTCGTTACCACTTTTGAATGCCTTTGCAATTATGCTCAACATAACAGCTATAAGTTCTTAAAAAGAAATAAGCGGAAAGGGATATGTATAGTAACAAATACTTGGATTCAATATCCAGCATCACTATCAAGTCATAGTGAATTTTAAGCATGTGGAAAGACCACTTTTCATTCGCTAGCTTTTCTGATGTAGTTAAAGCTCAGCGTCAAGAGTTTCTTACAAAGACATTTCTCTGTTCAATGCTCAAAAGCAGTTATAACCCCAGCTCATTCTACACTTCTCGAATATCACCATTTGGGTACTTATAATTTGCGTTAAGGTAGGTTTTGGTAGTTTCTGAATGAACAGGAATTGTATATAGTTACCTTTTTGGGATTAGTCAGTACTGCATATGAGGTGACAATGCCATTAACAGAGAATGCTCACTTTCAGTGGACTGCTTCGTATTTGGATCAACTGCAGCACTGTACTACGGCGGCTGGCAATTTATTTGCTGTGATAAGTTTTATGAAACTCTTCAATGGAACATAAATACCAGAGGAATATTTTAAAGCAAAATGCACATGAAGGAAAACTTGTCAATTATTTCAAGGTTCTAAAATCCCATTTTGACAAAAGAAATACCATAAGCAAAATATTCACAGTGAGTACAGTATCTTTAGATCGTTGGTAAACCGTCAGATATGTATTCTCAGTTGTTAAAACTTCCTTAAACTCAGGCAAACCCTATACCATAGGAGAGTACAATATCAAACCTGCGTTGACCATCCTCACACTTTGAACATCAGCAATTGTCCAATTCAACATCAAGTTGGTTAGAATAACCCTCCGAGTAATGACTTATTTCTACAACTTATGACATATTATTTCCGCAATTTATGACATTATTTCTGCAACTCCCGAAAAAGAATTTCACCGTACAACGTAATGAAATAAGAGTGAATGGAACTATAGCCTTACTCCTTGCACACATTTGCTACGTCTTTGAGCAAAATTTTGACGCGACATGGTTTTCTGTGAGTTATTGGAAACGACCACAATAGTAGTAGATGTCTACCAAGTGTAATCTCAACAATAATAGTATTCCCTTAAACAACAAAGAATTATGTCTAGCCAACGGTGCGCCGCGATGTTTGGTAAGGGGAATATTGACTTGTATATAGTTATGTATGACTGACCCATTCTGGCTACTTGTTATTCTTCATCTTGAACTCTCTCTAAAAATGTATTAAAACAAAAATTAACACGTTAATGTCAGCAGTTATCAAAACTGTTNTTTGAGCAAAATTTTGACGCGACATGGTTTTCTGTGAGTTATTGGAAACGACCACAATAGTAGTAGATGTCTACCAAGTGTAATCTCAACAATAATAGTATTCCCTTAAACAACAAAGAATTATGTCTAGCCAACGGTGCGCCGCGATGTTTGGTAAGGGGAATATTGACTTGTATATAGTTATGTATGACTGACCCATTCTGGCTACTTGTTATTCTTCATCTTGAACTCTCTCTAAAAATGTATTAAAACAAAAATTAACACGTTAATGTCAGCAGTTATCAAAACTGTTAGCAGTATAAAAGCCAGCGCAAAAGCAGTACGTATTTGAAAATCGTTCTAGAAGTACACTAATGAAAATTATCAAAGGTTTTTGTTTTACACTCAGCTCAGATGTTTGTCCCAAAGTAAATGTCTTAAGCATTTCATGGCACTCTACAATTCAGTGAAGGTCCTTCTTGGTGACAACAGTGATGCAGAGATTTTCACTGAACAAGTGAAACCAATGATGTGTTACTTCACAAATGTTTTTGGAAAGTTAAATGCTTTCTGTTGGAGTCTCCAGAGAGATGACAAACTGTCCTGGATAAATCCAGAACTTTGGTTTTTACCTGTAGGTAAAGGGGACTAGTAGGGTTTAGCCAACTGGAAGTCACATAGACCCTCTGGAAAAAATCTAAATGGTGCCTCCATGCACATCTAACATGACATTGGGACCATCGTAGCACTTAGCCCCTATTCCTCTTACATTAACTTCCCCTTTCTTTAAACATTGCAAGAGCATCTCCAGCAAACCATCTATCGATCCGTTCTCGAAATATTGTAGAAGAAACGCGTGCTCTTGCACGTCTTCTATAGGTGTAATGTAGCGCACGAGAAGCTTAAAGATCTCCCTTTGATTCCTATCAATATTTACAACCATGTCATGCTTTAGTGACAATTTTGCCCTGGTAACAAATGATTTTATTTGATCTGATAGTTTTCCGAAAGAAGACCTTTTGCATGGCAATAAGCAAAAAACAACAAGAAGTTAATTGCCACTTGACGATTGATGAAGAGAAAATATAAGTAAACAAATTTAATTACTTTGGAAGCATGCTTACCGCGGATGGTGGAAATACAATGGAAGTAAAAACGATGATCGCTATAGCAAAGGAAGTATTCGAGAGGATGTCAAAGATTCTAAAGTCACGATCAATCAAAATGGACACCAAGTTGAGAGTCCTAAAGTACCATGTCCTTTCTCTCTTGACATACGGATGTGAACCATGGACAATTACAGCAGAATTAGAAAGAAGGTTGAATGCTGCTGAAGTTTGGATGCTACGTAAAATTTTAAAGATCTCCTGGACTGAACATAACAGCAACGAAGAAGTTTTCAGAAGAGCCAACTACAGCCGAGAACTCTTGAACATGATCAGGAAAAGGCAACTGTCATTCCTTGGCCATGTATTGAGGAAAGAAGGCTTAGAACACCTAGCACTCACTGGCAAAATAAATGGAAAAGGAGGAAGAGGAAGAGAACGGAAGATGTTCCTCAAAAGTATATCGACATGGACAGNTGGACAATTACAGCAGAATTAGAAAGAAGGTTGAATGCTGCTGAAGTTTGGATGCTACGTAAAATTTTAAAGATCTCCTGGACTGAACATAACAGCAACGAAGAAGTTTTCAGAAGAGCCAACTACAGCCGAGAACTCTTGAACATGATCAGGAAAAGGCAACTGTCATTCCTTGGCCATGTATTGAGGAAAGAAGGCTTAGAACACCTAGCACTCACTGGCAAAATAAATGGAAAAGGAGGAAGAGGAAGAGAACGGAAGATGTTCCTCAAAAGTATATCGACATGGACAGGCATCAGAACAACAAAGCTGCTAGAAAAAGCAGAAGACCGAGTTCAGTGGAAAAGCATGTTCACCAAAGTCCTGGAAGGACACGGTACCTGAGAAGGTGGAGTTTTCGTTTTAGGTATCTTACTATTTTACCTGAAAGTGAAAATGTTTGAACGTCTATTTCGATATAGCTAACAGAGAAAATTAAGATTGGTTATGCTTAAAAAACGTTTAATCTCCAACAGTAAAACAACTACAAAATATTTTCTGTACCTATGAAATTCCGCAACCTAAACCCTTTTTGTCGCTTTTGTGAATGAAGTAAGTCAGAAAAGAAAGAGCCGGAAGGTATTTTGAAACAAAAAGTCGGCTGATCACTTCTCGGGTCATCTTAAACTTGGTGTTTTTGTGGGAATTACTGGGCTTTCTAACGTCGTTTACTATTTTTTTATCGTTCTGTTGGAATCACTTAACTACTTTCTTGTATAAAATTTTTCAGTTACAGCCCATTGAATAAAAAACCAAATACCTATATGTATTAGAATATTATACTACAATTGCAAGAAAACCATGCCAATCCTATGGCCTTTTTTAATTAAACATCTATTGAGGATAAAATGAAAAAACAATTCCCCCACCTACAATTCTTCCAGTTCCTTAATGGAAAAGAGAACTAAAAAGTTAAACTGTTGATTGAAATAGTAAAAAAGACTTCTTTCTTGAGCAAAGTGGAAACTAACAAATGAGATGAATCGACAAAATCTGATTAATCATACTCGCTAGTCAGGAGATTTAGAGAGCATTGAAGCTGCCAACTTTTGAGCCTATTCATTGTATCGATTATTTAGACCATTTAAAAGTCTTGAATAATGTTAATAATGAAAATCGTGTTCGACTCTGTGGTCTTTTTTATCACGTGTGCAATTCAGTTTTATTTTATTCGACAATTTTTATTTGCACACCTGCTTACTGTTGCTATGGGAAATTTGACATTGCGATCTAAAACAGGAAATATATCGAATTGTCCTTTGAACACAGACGAATGCAAGAACAGTATCTAATGATTTCCGTCGCTATTCTACAGAGGAGATAAACACTGACTTGCAAGAGTTGAACTAATGACACTCCAGTAAATTGGACAAACAGTTGTCCCGAAAAGTTGCGGTACCATAGTCAATTAAGAACTTTTTTCTGCAAACATGTCTTCCCCATACTACGTTCGACAACGACAAATGCCAATAACTGTGCAGAGTATGCTGGACGCTTGGGCCTATTCCTCTCAAAAATCGGCACCTATTTGTCAGAAATCAATCAAGTTGAGTGGAGACAAATTGATGCTCTCTCGCACATAGTTTTAATGCTGCGAAGAGGCTGCTCTGACACCTCTGCTAAATTATGCTACACCAATACCTAATCTCAAGTCAATACGAAGGGCGAAAAGCTATAGTGTTGGTAGTTTGCAAGGAGAATACAGATGTAGGATTTTCAGAAAGGCTATTCTTAAACAACTTTCTAAGGAAAGTAATCCAGGTCCTTGTTGCTGTCATAAATATTTAATTCAGTACCATTTAGATAACGGACCCATTTTATTTAAGCTGTACAAAGTTACCCTAGTCTGTGGCTATGCATCAGCAAGCGTGCAACACCACTTCTTCCCTAACAGACGTAGTCTCAAGCAGTAGAAGAATTTCTGCACTATACAACGAATGTGCAGTAACACATCTATTCATTGAGAAGACCATAGTAAAGTACATCTCGTTTGGATAATTTACACTAGATTGGCATAAGAAACCATGACCCCTTAAGTTATAAATAAATTCATATCTATTCAAAAACAGACATTTGTAGTCATATCTTACTTTTCTTTTATTAATTTGTCTTCGGTTCAACGGTTCCCAGTTTTATGCAAATAGGAATTCCACATTATATCCTGTTGAGAAAACTGACTTTTAATATGATCGCTGTGCTACAGGCAATGAGTTGTTTCTTCCTGAAAGAAACAATCAATTCCCTACAGCACAGCAATCACATCAACAGAATATCCTACACCATTCCAGAAATTTGGCTTCCAGCCCTAAAGAAACATAATAAACACAATATAGGTATGGAACCACTCCTAAAATCAACTTGACCCCTGTCTACACGTAGGTCCGTACTGCCAAAGTATAAAACAACCGTACCTAGTCCTTTCAGTAGCCTGACAATGGGAGAAGTATCTCTCGAAACGAACTCAGATAAAAGTTCATGACTCATGACATGAAAAAAGGTCTTACATCAATGGCCTTCTCCTGAGTCCATAAAGTTCAGAATTTTCAAGACATCGGTTGTTGTCAAGAAACATTTTTGTTGATTTCTGTTTTTCTGCGATAAAGTGGGATACTGGTTGCGAGTTGGTGTTTTAGGTGGTGAGGGAAGAATTTAACTTTGAAAGGATTTTAACCACTGTTGTACACAACCTATTTTATGTCTCAACCCCTACTTTATTTTCAAATTCGGCACACGAAACCAATATTCCAATCTGAAAGGGTGAGTTGAAGAAACATGATAGGGTGATTTGTTGATTGACCTATATTTCTTTGTTACCGAGCCTCGTCCCAAAGCATAAGACCAAATAAAGATAGCAACTGTATACTTGAGCGTTGATTACAATTGATTGTACCTGAATAATGGTTTTCTTTTTTGTTGGGATTTTAAAATTGGTTATAAGAGTTTGCCTTTTTAACAAATGGTTTTCTCTGTGTAAATGTATGTGGTTACATGTGTGTTATATTCTAGTACATTTAACGGCAAAAATATTGAAAGTTTTTAATCTAGATTTGCCCTAAGAACATATTGTAGTTTTCATTATGATAAGGTTTTTGTAGCAAGATTGTCTAATATTCTGGCCAATACCTTAACAGTTTGAAAAGAAAGTTACCTCCTCTTTCTCTTTACTGTTGTAGCGCAAGCTGTAATAAAATAAACTTTTTAAGATCAAAAACAAAAAGATTCCACTGTAGTATTTTAGCAAAAGAAATTTAATGATTCTTTAATTTACACTTCGGGATGAGGACAAGTTACCATTTTGTTTAATCCTTGTCCTGCACGTATTTTATTGAAAGTAAAGCTTTAGCATTTACACGTTTACTAAACTAAAAAAGTATCATCAAATAATACAAATATATTGATAATATATATTACTAAAATTAAAGCATTTATCAGTCCTAAGAATACAACTTTTCTGAAAAATGTTCATAAAATGATCCATGGACTCTCATCGTTCGTGATAAAATATACCAGTCATAAATATGAACTATTGTACGAGAATATGAGACTGATATGCCAGTGATCAGTGACAATGTGACTTTTCTGTCTAATCCAAATAGACTAAATACAAATGATAAGCCACAAGCATAACCATGGCGATATATTATTAACGAGTAATTTTCTGTTCCAAGCCACCTCCACCTACTGTAAGAAGCTATGCCTCTTCTCTCTCTTTCCCTCTCCACGTATCTTCCTTCATCTTTTCTATTTCTTTAACCCTCTCCTTTGTTTCAGATTCTTCTCTTTTTTCCAGTATCTTCTTTTTCACTAAGCTTCAGTCTCCCCTCTCCCTATATTTGTCCCCTTCTCTCTTTCTTTTAAACTAACATTATAACAAAGACTCTTTGAAACAGTAAAGTTGTAAAATTTGGTTTTAGAATTTTAATTAACTCTTTCTGTATTTACATGCCTCTTATCCAGCCTCAGCTAACTTGTAGCTGTTGCTAAATGATGAATACTATTTGTTCTTAAAAATTACTGTTTTATCTACAAAAAAGTTACAAAAGTATAATTGTAATTACTTATATGCTGAAGCAATGGTTCTTATATGGTCACAAAAACTTTAAAGCAAACCTCGTTTGAAAATAGTTGCTAGACATTTTGATCCAAAACAGAGCAATTTTGAAACAAATTCCTTCACCCTTTATTTTGACCATCAATTTTCCAATTTGTACATGGCTGTTGCTTTATAGTTTGAAAAACATGAAACAAAAATTTTGTTTCGTTTAAGACTTCCTTTAAAACAATACTCCTTTCTGAAAATTTCATATTTTCAGACCTTTATTTTAAATGGGCCTTTTGAATTTTTGTTGAACTTCTAACGAGTGAATAAAATGTTTCCAACAGAAAAGTAATAATATCACAAGGATTTTCAGTGTACTAAAAATTAAAGATTATGAGGAAACACCTCCTTTGGTTCTAAGACTGGACGAAGATAAAATCAAATCGTATTTGTGAAGTAAAATGTCTCACGGCCCTTGATATATAAAGCAATGTTGCCTTAAAAGATGCCTTAATTACTATTATACAATATATAAATTTATATTTTGCTTCTATGAAATATATAGCTTTGAAGTTTATACCTTATCTTAACTTCTGTTCACAAAGCAGTTTCTGTACGACAAGTATTAATATTATCTACTAGAACAGAGTTGATTGCTTGGCAATTTATTAAGTAAACTTAACATATTGGCAAACATTTCACAAAAGAATGGAAATTCTTTTACTGCAAGAAAACCCACTTTTTCTTAAAGAATGTAGAAAAAAGGTCTCTCTACAATGTTCATTGCTTTTCCTCAGGATCTTGTATGTGATAATATTATAGGTCTGGTCATGAAAGCAATTGTACGAGATATAGCTGTGATAAACTGCAATCATGCCATTGCCTATTAGCTTCAGTAGTACTAATAAATAGCGATTTATCCAGCACAAAATTTTATAAACTTTTAACTTTTCCCGTTTTTCGTCTCCTTTGCTCTTTTCTTTTTAGGTTTCGCAAAACTTTACGCATATATCGACTTGAAAATGGTCGCGAGAGAGTTCTTTCTGAAAATGATGTATCTTTTTGAACATTTGACTCACCATCTTGTTTTTCGGTAGTGGTGGAAGATTTTCCATAGACTTGTTTGCGAAGATGTAAAAGTGATTTGATGGTATTTCTTAATACTTGTTTCTTTCGTTTTAATTTTCGTAGATATCTGCTTCGTAAAGACATGCTCACTAAAGGTCGTTCAATGAATTGAACTGATTTCATATCAGGATCAGTTTTGGTTCCTGGTCGAGGAACCCCTTTCTTGGTAAAAGCCAAATACCACGACTGATTAGCAGTGAAAACAAACTCTGTATATCCATTATCTCTGTAATTTTCCTTAAATATACACCTTTTCCTTCTCCTTCCATTCAGCTAAGATTTAAAGGAAATAAAAAAGTCAATAGACACAGCTATCAGTAAGGCTAATAAAAATATCTACTGTAAGTTGGTTTAAATATACTTTATATAAACAGGACTCCTTTAAACCAGCTGGTGCAGTCAAGCTCTCACATTTAAGCAGGTACCCTGGGTTACGTGAAACATTGTTCACCATGGCCCAGCATCAGTGGAAGTTTTTCCAATTCCAAAATCATTTGAAAACCCCTACACTCTTTTTTCCGCTAGTCAACATTCAACTTTACTTTTGTAAGCTTTTAAAGTTCCAGGACATCATTAATGGTTAAGTATTTTTCTATTGTTTCGTCTGAGGTAAATATATAAAACAGGGTTTGCAAAGATACATTTCTTTCTTTGCTGCTAGTCAAGTTTGCCATTTGAATGAGATATTCAGAGGAACAAATGTTTTCACATATTTTCCACCCTGCTTGAAGTACTAACAAAGGTTACTGATATACACCTAACCATGTTGCTGACGATGTGTTGGAAATGCCTGTTGAATACATGTTTCTTGGGAACGAGAGGAATCACTTAAAGAAAGATTAAAACGTGCATTTCAAAAGACTTTGAAAGGATACATTATAGAGATGCATTAACAAATTGGTTTTATTATACTTTAATAATAAATTATTTAATTTTCATCTAATTTAAGTTTTAAATAAATTAATATTTTAATATACTACATATTTAATATAATACAGTGATAAATTTAACGATACTGTCCTGGTGATTTTGATGGTCTGCTTTTAAAAATAATTTCTTTCTTAATGATTTGTGGCTTCTTTAAAACCTTTTGAATATCTAGATGAAAATATTTGGAACCATTTTATTATTTGCTTTAGGTGTGAAAATATTGTTCATTGTCAAAAAATGTGTTCTTGGTATACAATACCTGCCATATAAGTGCCAACTATATTATTTATTTTAGATAAACAATTCATGGTACAGAGATTAAATACCGTAAACAAATTCAGGTTCACTTCGTTTATTTTTTGTTTTTCTTATCCCAGGATATTGCTTGATTTGTGTTTTTTATTCCAGCCTCTAGCCTCTAGATCGAATACTAGTTCGTTCCGAATAACTGTAGCTTTTTCTCAATAAAAGGGATCATGTTCTTATTACGTGACCTTTATTCGTCAGTTCTTAAAATGTGTCCATTATAAACAGATCTGATTCCACAGAAATAAGAACATTAAACATTTATAGAAAAGATCCGAAAAATCATGCAAAAACAAAAAATCCTTTTTATTGTAGATATTTTTAGGCGTCATGCTTTGTTTGGTTATACTTTGAATTTAAGTTTCATATATAGCTTACTTAAATCTGTTTTAATTTGAAGTAATGTGTCGAATAGGAAAATTAATTGGACTAACTTGATAGAAAATTCAAATTACTAACACTGCGTTAGTTAATGTTCTTCGCCCAAAGTAACAGATGCCTTTTGAGTTGCTCAAATCTCAACAAAATATTTCAAGCCTTAACATCCTTGAACAAATTAATTAAAACAAAGTGCTATATTCATTATTTTATACAAAATCCTATTGCATGGGCTGAAAATAAAACCTGTGACTTGCGTGTCGATATTTAATGTAAGTACAAACGCTTTATTACTTAAACATTCCATGTTAAAAATTTTGTTTAGTACTCATTCATAATCGTGGGTAGGCCGATGCTATAATTACAACAGACAGTATTGTATCAGAATTGATTAAAATACTAGTTGTTGGTATTGTTTTAAATATCAGTCGATAGTGACGGAGCTGTTGTCCCGGATGGACTGGTTCCCAGCCCATCCGGGACAACAGCTCCATCGAATATCATCACGAATATACTACGAATATCATTACACTGCAAAACTTTACAATAAAGAGCTATAAGAGTAAAGCAAAAACAGTAGTTTTTAGCTCTGGAATTGTCAGCCAAGTCATTAGCTTATAGAACAAAATCGTATCCATATCTGCGACACGCACTGAAATTTATTGTGGTAAGAGAAAAATTGTTCCACGCAGTGACCCATATCTAATACGGTAAAGTAAAGCAGCTCCTCGCAAGAGAAGTGAGGCATTAAATTTGTATTTGAAAAAGAAAAAAATGGAGATCAGTTCTCCCACCATTCGCAGGTCCCTTACAGAAGTTGATGGAATAGCTTCCCAAACGACCTGTGTTATCACAATTCTTTACCAAAGTAGTAAAGGAAAACAAGTGCAATCAAATGGAGAGAGATATAATAACTCTTTCAAAGAGTATGGGAGACAAGTGATATATATATATTTCTTTTCACCAAGGCCAGAAGAGAAGTATCAGTGATTTCAACATCTACCAGTATTTGAACCACATAAAAAGAAAGTTGTTTTATGGACGTTTGTCCTGTTACAGTGCGAGGGTCTGATGAATCCTCAATATAAGCTTTGGACAGTAGCTTAAGCGATGTATTCTCGGCACCACAAATCATATTACCTCTAATACTGGGAAAAGTGACATGAATAATTTTGATGTTGTATTTGCTTTTAATAGAAATATTGCATATTAGAAATGAGACAAAGTAGAAAACATCTCGACTTAAGGTGAGGAGTTACTGAGTAATTCTTATATACTGGGTGTCGTCCTTTAAATAATGAAAATCGATGCACAATAAAAAAGATAGCGTTCTTTTAAAATTGAGTATAAGACTAAGGGAGTGTTATAAAATAAATATTTTTGTTAAAGTAAGGATTTAATAAGTGCTGAACGATCAAGAGTGGGATGCCATAATAGCATGCAAAATAATCACCGATAAAAGCAGTATGCAGTGTGACGAAGGAGTAATTTTTTTTTCAATTGAATAGGTAGAATTATTTGAAAACAGCTTACAGTGGTTTGTAAATAAGAGCAAAATGGAAGCTAGAAACTGTAAACAACAGAAAAATTGTCCATAAGGATGTTTGTATGGTATTTGGTAACATAGTATGTGACGATGTGAAGTGAAAAGACAGTATGATATGAAATAAAGAAATGAACCAGACTAATGTCATCAAAAAATTGCACAAAAAAAATTGAAATATTTTGCGGCATACATGACAGGGGGCATTAGGAGAACAAAAACATCAGTAGTAAATATTATAAAAGAATTTGAAAAAAAATTGTATTACGATTCCCCCTGTCATAGATGGTAGCTACAGACACTGGTTAGATTCCATTTCGGTACAAGTTATAGTTTTCACTGTTTTGTGTTATATTTTAAGTTTTCTCTCTCACGATTTTTCTTGCCGACCTTGTTCAGAGAAATAAGATATTGCTGACTTTAAAGATTAATCGTGGTTTCATCCCTTTTCTTAGTTTTGGATGCAACATCCAGCTTAGGGGCCTGGGAAAATAATATGGAAGTCACGTGACAGATAAAGTAGCAAAAACGGTCTAGTTAATAATGTAGCAAGGTAAACGTAGACGGTAAAGCAGTCACCAAAAAAAACGATAGACGCTGGCTCGAATTACTTGAATACAATAAACGTTTTTCAATTGTCTCTTTTTTTTAAAGTTTTGCAATCATAAACATGTATCCAGAATGCTATTGCCTGTATATATTCATTCGCACACTTCTTGTATTAAGTATCATAATCGATCCTAGCTCATATACAAATTATGTAGTATTACAACAAAGGCTAAAGTAAATACAGGAAAAGACACTACGTTCCATAAACCTCAATCTCTGGTATTTATTTTCTGCTTTAAAGTTATAATTGGCAATACCAGGTATGCCTTATACCAAGTTATACATAAAGTACAAAGATAATTTTTCTAAGATATCTCTAGGGTTAACTGCATGTCAGACCAAAAAGCTTGGCAACGGATGCAAGTTTGTTTTACGTTCTTTTTATTGCTTAAGAGAAAAACCAATATACAGAAGCAAGTTACTGACTTCGAAAATAAAAGGAAAGGGTAGAAATAATTTCCACTGTCCTTATGATTTCCAAATTTACCACAACTTACAGATACGTCTGCAGACCTTTTCACCAACCCAGATCACGTCAGCAATTCACATCTCTTGCCTGATAGTGGGATTCCTCTTCAAAAGTATCCCATAATAAATAATTTGTTTCTTAACATGATAGATTATTCGTCACTAGAAATAACTAACTAAGAGATTTACTTTAGTATTGGAATTTTTAATGATCAAACTTTAGGCATTCCAGTTACAATCAAATTGCAAAGCTGTGTCGTCGTTACAGTGGTGGAAAATTACATAATAGTCTGCAAGTAGCTGAGGAAAGGTCATTGCTATTTTGATAATATCTTAATACCATGCCCTAGACCTCTAGGTTATTACTTAAATAGATTATAAATACTTTTTATTAATATCAATTATTTTATTTCTGCTTTCTAATTTATATACAGTATAAAGGCCGACGATGGATATATACATATAATAATAATAGTAATAATAATAATAATAATAATAATAATAATAATAATAATAATAAAAATAGTGTATATAACGTGGCATTTATATTCCATAAAAATGTTCTTTATTAAATATCAAAATTTGTGGTGATGAGAATGATGAATGGAAAGAATATGACACGATTTTCATAGCAAAACGTATGCTTGTTTGCACCTAAAGTTTTTGTATGATAATCTTCATACATGCTTTTATTTTTTCTGTATCACTGTTGTATGTAAAATGGAAAGAAGATAAATATCAGAATGCTAGTCTAAAGAAGGCTGCATATATTGGTAACAGGCCAATATGCAAAGAAGTGAAGAATAAAAGCAAAAGATAGCAAAAAATAGACAAACATTTGGAGAAATTATTGGAGCAATTAAAGTGTTCCTGAATATGCTACGTCTATTTCGTTCTGTTAATTTCAACAGAGCATGCTAGAGAGAAGATCCATAAACTAAGTCAAAGAGAGTCATATTTTTACTAACAATATCCTTCCTTTCAAGCAAACAACAAAACAGCAGGTTCTTCCCAGTTTTTGTCTGCTGGCTCGAATTCACTTCGGTGATTGTAGATCTCTTTCTTTATGAAAAGGAGAGACTAGGTCATTTTAGTGAAAAACAAATCAGTTCCTTCAATACTGCCTAAATGTTTACCGGTATAAATCAAAACAGTCAATATGTGCCAAGAATTTGTCCCATATTTTACAAAATACGTGATTTCAAACGTCTTTTCAGAAGCACATAACAAACGGGAAAAAGTCTGACATTAATAGTACCCATCACATGCGCCAACATCGTTGATATCAGGAAGTCTAGTTTCTTGACGATCATTCATTGTCCTCAAACAGCCATTACTGACTACCAAAAGATTAATTTATTTACGTTGGTCGTCCTTAGTCATCATAAATATGGCATTTCCTTTGGTACTGTATTTTGATGAGAGGCAAATGGTGCGATGAATTGTCATCAAAGGTCATTAAGGAGCTCTTTTTTGAATATTTCTTTGTAAAATCAATAGAAGCCAATTTGTTTTGGATAAAATAAAAAGATGAACATTTCAAAGTTTCTATAGCAGAGCCAAGGTAATTACCAGCCATTAATTTATATCAGCCGTTAAGACTGAAGTAACTGGAGGCTGGTCTTGCCTTGATCAGAACCAAAATTACAAGGAAAGTCCTTTAAGAATAAATTTTTAAAAAACTGAATTCTAGTTTTAGACATAAACTTTGAAATTCGATTTTCAAAAGCAATTATATGTGCTTGAAATACAAATACTATAAAGAAACTATTTTCGCATATCAATTTTAAGCTGTAAATGGTGTATTTAGTACAACAAATGCAGCTACACATCCAATGAAATAATTATCTATATATATATATAATTTTTGACTTGGTTTACTTCAGCTATCAATATCAGAAGTATTCTTTGTTTAAGAGCAGGGCCGTCCTATCATTTTTCCTACACAAACCAGGCAATTTGGATAGTATGAGACAGAAAGGGTGTTACACAACGTTAGGCTATTTTCCAGGGATGTCACGATTCTTAAAATAAACCAGCGAATATTTCCGTACATAAATCTGTAAATTTATACTGCAATATGTTTCTGTTTTACCCCAGCAACGCCCGGTACTTCTGCTAGTCTATTATATAATGATAATTGTTTACATCTTTTNACATCCAATGAAATAATTATCTATATATATATATATATATATTATGTTATATATATAATTTTTGACTTGGTTTACTTCAGCTATCAATATCAGAAGTATTCTTTGTTTAAGAGCAGGGCCGTCCTATCATTTTTCCTACACAAACCAGGCAATTTGGATAGTATGAGACAGAAAGGGTGTTACACAACGTTAGGCTATTTTCCAGGGATGTCACGATTCTTAAAATAAACCAGCGAATATTTCCGTACATAAATCTGTAAATTTATACTGCAATATGTTTCTGTTTTACCCCAGCAACGCCCGGTACTTCTGCTAGTCTATTATATAATGATAATTGTTTACATATTTTTCAGATTTTCCTTGTCGTTTTGTTAATAGTTTTTTTCCCAATTCTGTTTTTAAGAAAATGAGGAAAAAATACTAGTTTGTCACCTTTCACTGAGATAAAGGTAAAAGACATTACCTTCAGATTAGTTACAGGGATGAAGATAAGAACCTTTAGCATAGTTAAGGTAATACTCTACCATTTGGCTCTTATTGCAACTAGTTCTCTTTGTTCTTAAATACCTGTTGATGACCATGTCGAATTCTCCTTTGACGTACTTACACAGCTAATAGCGTTCGATGAACCGAGATAAATATTTTTCTACAGATTTTTTTTTCGACTTTACGTCTCTACAGTTAGGTCAAAAATTAGCTCTGGATGATTGCATTTTCAAAAATCAATAAATTATAAAAAATAAATCGTGAAGGCATTTTTGCTATGTTTCGTTTATCTTAGGGGGAGCCTCAAAATAGATATTCTAAATTTGTTTTCTTCATTAAATCTGCTAGCTAACCTTTTGGCCAGTGGTGCCAAATTCCTTCACTTGTACTTCCTGTCTATAATTTTCGTCTGATGCTTATACACTGCAAATTTTTTTCTTGTATGTAGAAGGTCAAACTTTATTCACATCACAAATAAGTTATTATGATAAGCAATTTAAAGACTATGTAGCAACGGAACAATTGTTGAACCCGATGACGCCACTAATCATACCCATACAGTCCTATATTTTTTTGTCTGGTACCACGACATTACAGTGGACATTGCCATGTACGTTGAAATAAGTAACTCATAAAAATAAACAGCATGGCAATTATTTATTTAAACGCCAGTCTACAGTAACATGAATAAAATTAGGCTAATAAAACGTACTCATATCCGGTTTTGTTTAAGAAGACGGAAGTAATTTATTTTTAATGAGGACAAATTTGGAAGGAAACCTGATCATTTTTCCATATGTGAGTCTTATTGAGTTGAATTTTTCGTGATGAAATATTGGATGATAACTCAACCAGTTTGTTGCTGATTTTTATCTTAATAGCTTATATATATATACATAATATTAAAGTCGCAAGCAAGTTTTGGCATTTGTTTTTGACACTTTTATCATTGTCAAAAAATCAATATATCATGCAACAAAGACATGAATAAATCCCAGCCTATTAACAGGTATTATTAACAGGAATCCTTTGACAGAAATAGAACATTTCGTATTTAAGCATTTCCCCCCCACCCCTTCACTTTCAATAGAGGGCGCGTCTTTTCAGCTTCATTATATATTTAGGTGTACAAATCGCCTCTTTAGACTATTCTATGACACACTTTCTTGATAAATATTGAAATTATACAGAAACCCTTTTAAGGCTGGCGTCATGTCTTTCTTTCCCTAGAAACAATGCAGTACTAAGATGTGGTATTTCGCAGAAGTAAAACCGGGGACACTCGAAGCTAGTTACCGAAACTAGAAAAAGGATGTTTGACCTTTAAATGAGACCTGTTCGTTCTTTATGGCTAAAATAAATAAATTATGAAAACTGTTATTTTCTTATTTACTAATTATTTCAAAACGTAAGAAATACCTATATCTCAGGAGCACATAATTGGAATGCTTTTTTGTTAAGAGAGCTATCATTTTTGTTATTTATCAAAACATTTAGCTAGTTTGATACATATTTATCGTCGAAAGAATGAACCATTGCAGAGCAAAATCTTTGCATTGCATTTCGTACTCAAAGAAGATGATTGGGCTTTATCTCTTGCTGTTTTTTTTATCATCATTTTTATTAATATTATCGTTATTTTCATCATCATCATTATTGTTATTATTACCATTTTTATGTAACACATGTCTTCTATCCCGATCGATGTGCTTACTGATGATATACCTCATCATCCCATGGGTGTGAATCAATAAAGAAATTAAAAACTTTGAGTTAATTCTTACAGTAAGTTTTAGGGTCCTTCCAAAGTTTTGGGCTGTGTTAAACAGTGTAGGTTTTACATAAAAATGCTTACTCTTATCCCCATTTTTTCACTCAAGCTCTCAGTCATCTCTACTGCTTCACAACAACTCTAATTTTTTTAATTCAGTGTTATATCTATCCTTAAATTTTGGTACTTCTGCACTTTTTCCATAAAACTTTTATGTCCCATAAAACATAATTCTTAACCACTTCTATAGTCTCATGCTCATTATACTCTTACTTTCTTTCTTTCCAAGTTATATTTAACACAGATTTATCATCACTATTATCATTATTATCATTAACATAAGTATTGAAATATGTTCACTTTTTCAAGTAGGGAATTCATACTATCTGTGCCTACTAATAAGAACCTGGAAACGTGGGGATTGTTTGCAAAAGAATTTTGCTCCTTATGACAAGGAGACACAGGCACACCGTCCTTCATCCTTAACCAATGTTGGCCAAGGAAGACGGACATGACGACATAACTTCGTATTAAAGTCACTTGTGTACCATATTTCATCAGTTTTATCTACTTTCATGAAACGTTTGGCTATGTAAAGAAGGAAACACTTTTAACGTTTACACAGTGACCGTATTTAGCGACGCCTTTGAGAATGTATATCGTTGAACTGCAAGTGTTTTCAAACCATCCATTACGAATTTATGAATGGTCTTGTGAAAGATAAAAGTAAAGATGTCGAAAATTTTACTAAACACTGATCTCTTGGTTTCTATTCAAAAGATATGGTTGATTTCAAAAGCATTTAGAAGGTTTACATCTTGATTATAAAAGAGTTCTAGTAAAAACCTCAGAGGCAACTATCAGATGTTTGTATTATGCACAAAATCAACGACTCAAGGATTGGACGTCAACGGGGATATTTTTCTTTGGAAAATGTAAGCTCATTTAATTCGTCCGTACTGCACTTAAGAGAATATGGCACGAAGTTGTAGTGAAATGTTTGAATTAGAAGGCTAGATAGCACTTTTAGAAATTGTAATTATTATTTTTAATATATTATACTTTTTCTTTAAGCACTGGCTGTTCTCATAGCCGCATTCACAACCCAAGAAAGCAGGTCAATACCCATGAGCAAGGATCGCTTGGAGTCATTCACTTGAAATTCAAGTACTTTTCACAATATTCTGTCTGTTCCTAATGTCTTGTGCAATAATGCTTCGTTTAATATGATATCTAGTTTTTCTAACCATTCATCCACTTTAGTCCTTACATTTTCGACTTCATCCACAACCAAAGGTGCAACCTATCACACTTGTCATATTACAAACCTCCTTGGTTTCCATTTTCAAATCTTGATTTTCCTCCACTTTTTCTTTTACCTTGACATTAAACATACTTTCTCCTGGTATAATAAAGTCAGTCGTAATGCATTTTCTGTTAACTTTATTCAAAACAAATATGTCAGTTCTCTTAGCCACAATTAAATAGTCACATTGAATACTGACATCCCAAAGTAACTTTATCTCGTCTCTTTCCGCTACACCCTTAGGGGAATATTTATACCTATATCTGTCCTTTTTAGTACTTATTTCTTATTTGAATCTCAATATAAAAGCCTCTAAACATGGTCTTGCCCTCGTTTATATTCTTTTCGTGCTATCTTTTTGCATTCAATAAAAATGTTTTGTACATTTGCGCCTTTCTCTTCACACATTCTAAACAGCTGTGACTCAGGTGATAGGTCAATATAGCTTTTAACATCGTTTGTTCGGAGGGCCTATTCTTGTGCTGTACACAAGTGACTCTGTTTCTATCTTTGAATCAGCTTTTTTCAGCCACTTTCATGTCTTCTTAGCAACTTTTGATTCCTAGATCTACCTAATTGGAACACATTCATTTATTTTTTTCTTTTTCATTCACTCATATCTATTTAAACTCGTCCTTCGTGATTAACATCCTTAGTGTCTATCACTTTAGCAAACCTATCAACTCAAGTCAATGACTCAAAGGAGTTCCCTACGTATGGACCTAAAATATTATTGTCATTTCGAATACTAGCTTTGCAGCTAAGTAGTCCTCCTTTCCCTCTAGTGAAATATGACTTGTCTGTATTACTCCAAGAATGGACCATGTATTGTTATAATCTTGACTATCGGATACTAGACAACGAATAGATTAAAGAAACCTGGACAGGAAACTTGTCGATTTTCCTATCCAGGTTCTTTAATCTATTCGTTCTCTATTTCATAGTACTTGCTTTATACCTCAATATCGATATATGTCAAGTGTTCATCGCCAGGATCGTATTCCTACCATTTTCAGTTTCAAAACCAACTTCAACCTCCTTTTGTATTCGTTTGCAAACTTGTTTTTCTTGTCTTCTTCCTTGATACTATCATTTTCGCAACATATAGATATTCGTATCCATCTCCATCGATTTCGCTCATCTTTTGCCCATTTGGAAGTACAATATCATTTAACTCCACAATCCCCCTCACCGGTACCAGCTTTCCACCTCCTTTAGTTCCGATTGCATCCTGATATCTTTACTGAAGAAATGTACATTTGCACTGGTGAATTTATTTGGTCTTGTTTCTTAGCAAAAATAATAAGACACCAAGAATAATAGTTAATTAATTCTAAATTCCTTGTTAACCTCTCACAAAAAGCTGGTACTTCTCAACTTTGATATAATCGGAGTGGTATGTAACACAAACAGTAGTAGAGATTAGGGCTCTCTGTGGAACATTTCTCTCTGAACATGCACATCTCCTAACATTTCACCGTACGATTTTACTTCTAGCTTCCATGGTCACATAGTATAAAATCCAAAAAATTCCAACATTTTCTGTTATTCCAAACATTTCCAGACAGTCACTAATCCAGCTGTGGGGAACCATGTTCTGTCTCTTTTTGTAATCAATCCACGCCATAGATTGGTCTTAGTTCTTTAACAATCTTTCATCGCTCTTATCGATCAACAGCTGGTTCCTTGTTCCACGACTTCCCTTTCGACAACCCTTCTACTCATCTGGTTATATTTTAGCTCTTACGAAAATACCGTACGTTCCCACAATCATGCCTATTAGTAAGGTCTAAATTGAAAGTAGGCAGAATATGGGTGGTTAGTTATAAAGTGCTCTATCCTCAACAAAATTCTTCTGACATAAAAAACGTAAGCTATACGTCATCCACTCAGGTTGTGTCACATGATTTTGTTAAGCTGACTTCCTATTCTTTCCTCCAATTGTGACAGTTGCTTGATTCAATAATCTTGCACACATTCCGTCACTGGAGATTTTCAATTAGAGACCCTTTTAATTTGTTTTGTAATTAAACCCACTGTGATCTCTAGCCCCTCCACGTTTTCGTTATGTTTTTCTCTTTTCAATTTCCTACAACCATTCAGCTTATCTGTTGTGTTCATTTTTTTATGCTGCAGGTCTCACTCCAAAAATATTTGCACTGTACAGCATCAGGTATTACACTCTGTCCACTATCTCCCCTGTTCAGTTCTTTAAATACTGTTTCTGCTTCACTATAAACATTAGATTCTGTCTGTATTGTGTCATTCATTCTTCATATCTCTAACTTTTCAGCTTTTTCTGATATCATTTGCCTTAGTTCTTCTATTACAGTTGCGAGACCTTTCTTGTTAACTTCATACGCGTCATGTGAATTTTCTATCTTGCATTTCCCTTTCAAACCACCCTCGCATCTCTTTTTGTCTTTAAAGTATGTTGTAACCTTTCTTTTACTTTTTCATCTTTCCTGTTGGTCGTTTGAAGCATGGTTTCTGTTTCTTCTTCTTGACTTTACTTAATCCTAGCTGTTCAGCTTCCCAAAGACTAGCTGTTTTTAATGAGCTTATTTGTACGAGTTATACATTCTGCCCCAAGGTGTTAAATGAGTTCATTCACTTTGCATGTTGTATGATTGAATCTTTTCTAATCAACTTTTTTAAACATGATAATAGCATATGTTTCTCCTTCTGCCAATACTCGTTTTACTTCACCAATGACCAGGTGATCTTTCTGCTGCTTCATTAATTTTAACTACAATGCCACTCTCATTGACCATTTTTACCACAGCAACAATGATATTTCTTTTCCTTGATCGATGTCATTAACATCTTGTCGACCTTCTTCACTCTGTTGTACCAGTCTTATCTTCATGGTCTCCAATTCTTCCTCTAACAATTAACCATTTTTTCTTATAGGTCCAGCCTGGTTACAGTCTCATTCAATTTTGTTAATCATTCGTCTTTCACGTCATTTTCTATACAGCAACTGACGATTTCTCTATAATGACAAACCATTCCTATCAACCGATTAACACTAAAAAAGCACAGCTCAAAAGAGACATTCCTATTCCTTAGCCTGTTCTAAAAATGTCTGAACCTCCTTGTTTCCCCTTTCAACAGAAGCTTATTTTTTGATAAGTAAGCTTTGGTTTGGGAAATCATTTGCCAACAAACCATAATCTGCCACAACCAAATATTAAATACTTTAATACCTCCCATTGACAATTCACCCCAAACAAGGCTTGCAGCCATTTTAGGGCAGAGGGTTACATTTCTTATTGGCTAATTATTTTCTTTGAATTTTTTATCGTCCTTGTTTCTTATTGAATTGTTCCCTCTTGCATTTATATCTCCGAAAACATTGCAAAAAAATCGCAGACTGATTCAGTAAAAATCAATGTCATTTAAGCTTCTGAGCTTTCGAGTTTGAAAATTGTAATAATAAGAGCAACCATGCAACAAGATTAGAGATAATTGGTAAAATAAAATCAGACATTACCTTTCCAATAACTTTCCCCTCTTTATTCATACAAATGTAATAATTGGTTTCTGCTCCTTTGATACGAATTCTGCCAAAAGTGTCAGATTCGATGATAAGCCGGGCTAGTTGATAAGAGGAAAAATTTGTAAACAATATTAACTTGCTGTATAAAAAATAGTAAGATTTAGGTTAGCTAACTATGAATAAACAAGTGTACACTGAAAGATGGTTGTTGTCAAGTCAGCGTAGAATTTATCTGTTCAAAGTTTTCAGGACTTAAACCTAAGTTCTTTGTCTTCCTGTTTTAATGCTGAAGACCTATTCCTTCAAAACGTCGAACTTACTTACTTACTTATCCTCTGTTTTCTGCTTCTTTGGTAGCCGAGGACATCCCATAGATGCAATCAGTTTCCAGTTCTTCTTCTCTCTTGCTTTTTCCCTTAGGCTCTGGAGCTGTTTTCTGGTACGGAGTTGCCCAAGTCCGGAGTTTTTAATGTCTTCACGGATGGTGCTGAGAAGATTTGTAGAGTGGCGTCCTATTCTGGTTTTATACATTGTTGTTCCTGATATGGCGAATTCAAGGGCTTTCTGGGTGGGGGTGTTGATGTCAATGCGTGGGACATGACCTAGCATAGACCATCTTCGCTTTGCTACTAGTGTAGATATAGGATCCGTTTGGCAGATTTTATACAGTTCTTTATTACTGATTACGCTTTTGGGCCATAGGTGACCTGTTATCGTTCGCAAGTGTTTACGGTGGCATATATCTATTTTATTCATCATAGCTTTGTTGGTAGCCCAACTGTCGCAATTATATAGCATGATGGAGAGGCAGTACGCGTTATAAAGTTTGAGTCTGGTTTTGAGCGGAATTTTATTGCGGCGAGACCAGATTTTTGATAATAATTTAAATGCTATGTTGCCTTGGATGCATCTGGCAGAGATGTCTGCTGAACTACATAGCAGGGACCCTAACGTTTTACACTTACGCCAGTTTTCGCAGCCTCGGATAGGTGTTCCTTCTGGATCAGTTTCAGATATTTCGGCAAGATATATGTGTGTAAACTCAGTTTTACTTTCGTTCATAAATAGATTTTCTTCTTTAAGTTTTTCTGCAGCAATTTTTTGTAATTTTTCCAGAGGTTCTTTTTCTTCATCTAAAAAGTCGATATCGTCTGCATATTCCATTTCCAGTGGCATACCAAGGCAAGAAACGAGAGGATTTGGTCTGATGGAGTTATTTCTTATTTTTCTTAGAGCGTGTGAGAGATAACATGTGAATAATACTGGTGATAAACCATCTCCTTGAGGTGATCCTATGGAGGTTTCAAATGAATCGGAGAGTGCGTTTTTTATTCGAACACGAAGAGATGTTCCTGATAGTAGTATACGCACAAGTCTTAGTTCGTCTTCATTGCATCCTGCGTGTATAAGAATCTCGAGTATACGTTTGCGTTTGATGGTATCAAAGGCTTTTGACATATCGATACCCATCTTGTGGAAGTCCCATTTTCTAGCAAGAACGACGGATGTTAACATGCGTTGTGCCCAGACGATGTCGGCACAGCTTCTACCTCTTTTGAATCCGCTTTGATGTAATCCTGTATATTTGTCTACTTTATCCCTTATTCTATTCAGAGTAATGGTGGATAAAATTTTTCTTGTGCTGTTCAGTAGTGTGATCGGACGGAGGTTTGCAGGGGGGCCTTGAGGTTTTTTTGGCTTTGGTATGGTTATCAAGATGCCTTCCTTTAGCGAATCAATCGGTGTATGTTGAGCAAAGGCTGAGTTGAATATATTGGCAAGTGGGGCAGCAACGATTTCTTTACCGTACTTAAATAGCTCATTGTTCATGTCATCGGGACCGGCTGCTGTATCATTCTGGAGGTATTTGATGGCAATATCTATTTCCGCTACAGTGATCGGTTTATTGAGAGGTCTTGGATTTCCCTCAAATGGTTCTAGTGGGATGTCAATATCATCAGTGAATTGTCGTTGAAACCATTCTTTTATTATTTTTGCTTTGTTTGTATCTGAGCCCATGAAGTTGCCTTCTTCATTCTGGACGATGATGGCTGGTGTCGGTTTCATGGTACGAAGTTTCTTTGCGGCTTTGAACATTCTACGGCTGTCATCAGTAGATGCGATTTCATCTGCCAGGCTGTCTGCTTCTTCTATGACAATGTTTTTGAGTCGTTTGTTGATTTGGCGCAAGATATCGTTGCGTTTCTTGCGGAGCGCAGTGGTATCTCTACTAACACCTTTTTAGTAAATTTTTAGGCGGAGCGATTTTTGTTGTTCCGATAATTCAACAACAGTCGGATCGAGTGTTTTAGATTTTTGCTGTATTTGACAACTTCGAACGCTGGACTCAATACTTACCCTTGTGCTTCAACTTTTTTTCGACAGTTTTGGTAGCAATAACACAGCAAGAAAGAACTGCACCACAAATTGCACAACTAGTTGTTATCAAACATAAAAGCAGAGTGAGATTCATTAGCTACTGTTATCAATGCAAAGATGAATTTGTCAACCATCTTGTCTGATAGTGTAGGAGCCACGGCATAACATCAGGACAGTCCGGAATAAATATTCAGTGTCCAACTTAAAATCGACTCCTGATCCACTTAAGAAAAGAGTGAAGCATAAAGCTGCAAAGGCTCAGAGCAGTTTGAGAATATTTGGTCTGAAGTAGAATTAGTGTGCTTAAAGCAAATAAGTTATTCACTTATTTTGCCAGACATTTCCAGGAAATAGCATTTTCTGTGTTATAGCTTATATGTTGCACGGCTTTTGCTAATATGTTTTTCACAGTAATGGTAATTTTATGGACGAGTGGAGAGTGCAGCTGCATGTTAGTCGAGAGTTTCCAGCTCTGATACCTCTGCGACGCATGATTATCACACTGCAGAATAGGCATATATGCAAATATATATTCCTACAGTATACAAATCGACAGATAATTTGCCATGACATCAATAGTTGGCTATAGTCTTGTTTTTAGAGTCCTTCTCTTAGTATGGTGGTTAAATAAATATTCCTTTTATGAAAAACCATATGGAAAATGGTATTCAAACAACTGACGTAAGATATACAACTTCTTTATTTTGCCCAAAAGTAGTTTGGGAACGTACTTTACGGAAGATGAAAGTGATAAAAAATGCGTGTTGGTTACAGGTTTTGCAATCATAGTCAATGGCAGTCTTCATTACAAGTCAGATAAAGAAATACCATATTCTCTTTGCTTTATGTCGAAGTTACATTCTGTGAAGTAGATAAAAATAACTGGCTTCACAAGCCTTCAGCTGTTTTACTACTGTCGATATAATTTCGACATCTTAATTGACTAAGTAGTTACAGCAGGATTTTAATATAGTAATAGGGGAAATTCAAAAAATTTAGTCGCGAAGTGTCTTTGCTTCAGCTAAAGTACATAAGCATTGGGAGATTATAACAGGAAAACAATGAAATGAATGTGAGAATTTAGGAAAGGAAACTGTAGAATTTAAATGAAACAAAGGAAATGACACTCTTTGACAGGAGTCTTTACATATGGTTTTACAGGACTGTCAAACCCATAGTATTCAATGTCTTACAATGTAATTGAAAACGTTGCTACCTTATCAATACATTACTTCATAGCAGCATTCAAATTCTTTAAAAAATGTTAATCAAGTATCGTTTCTCTGCTAATAGATGTATAAACAAGAAAAGAACTCTTGTTTATTAAAGATTTAACTTAAACCTTTGTAAATCTAGAATTTCTCTGTCATGTGGTTTGTGAAGAACAAGAGAATGCAAAGGCATTCATGATTTGGCTGTAAAAATGAATATTGATACAAAGATCAAAATATCTTTTTCCAATGCACACATAGTTAGTGGATTGACAGGATTGACTGTGGTTATCGATTTAAGACTTTCATCGGTACACTGTCAAAGTACCGCAAGCTCACACCCAAATTATCTATTAGTAAACGAGGAATTAAGTGAAAAACAATAAACTAGGTAAAGTTACTTTGTGAAAAGATGTCTCAGGCATAAACAAAGCATTAAATAGCTATTTATAACTTCTGTCGTGATGTACTAAGTATTTTCATATTTACCTTGAAACGTTTATAAAAGTTTTAGGGTAAATGTATGGACTATCAAAAGAGCTTTTCAACGAATTTAGCAAAATTGGGACTCTTTAAGGGGACCACAGGAAAGATAAAATTTCACTTATTATTAGATTTCCCTTGTATAAACATATTTTGATAGACCTTCATTTTTAAAAAAAGTTACCTGTTTAACTTTCCATTTAGACACCTTTTTTATAAACAAAGTGCACCTTCTCTCTTTGTGCGTGTGCGTCTCTCTCTCTCTCTCTCTCTCTCTCTCTCTCTCTCTCTCTCTCTCTCTCTCTCTCTCTCTCTCTCTCTCTCTCTCTATATCTTTCTCTATCT
>RDPX01000195.1:412842-435178 GCA_003991215.1 Morbakka virulenta | reverse complement strand
AAGTTCCAAATTCTCCTCGACAGCTCGGGGAATCGAACCCGGAACTCTTGGTTCCTGTGCAGTTGCACTAACCATTAAGCCACGGCTCCTCAAATTTTTTAGTTTTAACGTCATTTTTCCCCAGCAATTGGGGCTCAGACGGTGCCCTTCACTGGGACTTTGATTTGGCAGTGAGGAATTTTTTGCCCGGATGCCCTTCCTGACGCCAACCAATGGCTTTTTCTTTTCGCAAAGTTCTAAATTCTCCTCGACAGCTCGGGGAATCGAACCCGGAACCCTTGGTCACTGTGCAGTGCACAAACCATTAAGCCACGGCTCCTTTTCTTTTCTTAAAGATAAAATATTAAATCTTTTAACCAATAAATAAAAAACAAGAACTACAACAACAACTACTACCACCAATACTGCTACAACTCCTTTTACAATAACTAATACAAATACTGCTGCTATAAATTCTACTATTACTACTACTACAATTCCTATTACAGCAATTACCAATGAAGCAACCTCTACTGCTACTACTAGTATTACCACCAACACATATTTTTCTGCTTAGATACACAGTGTACATTTTATAGCTTTTCTCTTAATAAAATCTTTCTTCTATATTTTAAAGAAACAACAATTTCTGTAGTTGAAAGAAAAATAATTCCGCAAAGGTAAGAAAAAATGAACAACCCTTAGTTATTTGATAATTACCTTATTAGACGTTTTTGACGGAAGTGATCGTACGCCTGTAAACGTTATATCATCTTACTTCTTAACATGAATGGGGCGGACGTACTCTATGATAAACTCTTTTTCAATAAAGTCATTTTTCTTAGACGTATTATCCTATCTGAAATCCTTTGATCCTATTTTATGTCAGAGGAAGTTAGCGTTGCTTTTTATAAAAGAGAAACTGAATTAGTGAGTACTTGATTTGACTTTATCTCTCGTGTTAGTTCTGTTTCTACCGCCTAAGAGATGAACTGGTAAGATACTTAATCGCATTGCCGAGTCTCCAGTTTAAGATTTTGTTGGTAACATGACCAGCGTTACCGCTTTACCATTTTTCCTCCTTGATATCAAAGTCGAGTATCATATATGCTTTGCAGAGAAATGGAGGAAAGTACCTCTACCTCTCAATTTATTAATTGAGATTTTATTCCGATTGTTGTATCGAATAATTCTCTGGAGAATTTAGAGAATTAAATGCATAAAGTGAATTTAAAGCATAATGTAAAACTTTCCCCTTGAGGCGTTTTAGTTCAAATTAACAATGTCTACCTACGTTTCCGTGAGCCTTCCTGACAATGCGCTTTCCTGCAAAGACTGACGATACTAAAATTAAGCAGTGTTGTTCAACACTTTTTTCAGCTTGTGGGAAAGCCATTTTACTCTGTTGCAGATTGCAAAATGTTTCGTCAACAAACCAATTTGTAAATTATCCATTTAAATAGTTATGTATTACTGTAAGAAAGTACTCACCGTGTAAATAATAATGACCCCATTTTTGCAGTCGCTATTTACCCGTACATAATATGCATGCAAGTACTTCTGTACATATCTTGTTCTTCTCATTTGGGAATGGTATCCTGGGTGTTACGGGTGACATACTATAGTTCCACCCACTGACATGATACTGATTCTCTGATTGTAGATTGAGCTACCATGCTACTATGCTACTAAGCTACTATGCACATTCAACAAATCGTCTATATAAAAACTTCTCAACTTTACATACTGTAAATCTCATTGTATTTTGTGGTAGCACTTTTAAGTACGATTTGCAGAAAGAGGGATTGTCACAAAACACCTATTTCACAAAACAATCACAGCCGATATAGCAATTACTACTACATCTTCTTCTATTACTGTTACTACTCCTACTTTTGGTACTATAGTAACTACTACAACAACAACCACAGTTACTGCTATCAATTCTCTACATTAACTACTACTACTACTATTGCTACTACTACTACAAACACTACTGGTGCTACAACCATGACAGCAACTACTATTACTAGTGGTACTACTACATCTAGTACTATTAGATCTACTACTTTGACAACTACTACTATAAAGTCTACGACATTGACTACTGCTGCTACAAATTTGACTACACTGACTACTACTGCTGCTACTACTACCATTACAATAACAACTGCTTCTAAATCTACTAGTACTACTACTACTTCTACTATAGTTACTACTAAGACAACATCTACCGTTACCATTTTTATCATAACAACTACTACAGCAACCGTCACTATAGCAAATACTCCTAGCACTAATAATGCAACTGCTATTACAACAAAAAACTACAACAAAAACTATATCTACTACTTTAACTACATTTACTACTGTATCTACATCTACTACTACTACTACTACTACCACTACATCGACTACTTTTGCTTCTGCTTCAAAATCTACTACTATTATTACTATCACAACTATTATTTCAGCCTCTGCCACTATTACCGGGAAAATCTCCACCACACCAACTTTTACTACTACTATTGCTACTACTACTACTACTACTACTACTACTACTACTACTTTTACTACGACTTGTACTAATACTCTAATACCTGGAAGAGCAATAACTGTCTTTTAAAATAACAGAATTACTATCAGTACTACTTTAGCTATAGCCAGTGCAACAAACATTACCACTGGAAACAATGTAAGAGAAACAATTACTACTACCACTTCAAAAACTGCTACTTTCTCTACCTTTGCAGTTGCATCCACTGCTGGAAGTTTGTCTGACATTTAACCTACCACTAATACCACTAGAATAATACCAATTTATAGTCTCTAAAACTTAGAACTACTAGTGCTACTGGTCTCACAGTTTCTATGTTCGTTATTGCAACGATTAACGTTCTTCACCTCATGAAGTCATTGCGTTTGTACCACTTTCCTCGACAATAATGCTACAATTCCTAGAATGTTACAAAAATGCCATTGGTTATTTGTTAGTACTACGATCTTGGTACCTCATTATGCAACACTTCTATTGCTGATTTCATAATCATTGTGCTGGTATCTACAATAGTATTAGAATTCTTTCACCTAATTTGTTATAAACAATTCTTTCTTATTTATCGAGTGTTTTCAGGTGCTTTTCCTCTAAGTTAAATTATTTTTGCTCTTGTATTAGGTATGGTTTGAATGTAAATTGCCAATATATGTTTAAGAGTTTCATTTTTACTCATAATCAGTCCGCCCTCCATTTGAAAATCATACTTCTTTCAAACGATTTGGGAACGGACAACTGTGCCAAGGAGCTTAGCTCGTTAGTAAATTTGTTTCTGATAGGAGACATCACGCTAAGTTGATATAATTATTGGTCAGTACCAACGGAAACACGAGCAGTATTCACCTTTGTTTAATAAATTGAGGATACTTGGTTATGTGAGGGGAAAAAAGAAGTTACAATTAAACAGAGTACAAGATTCTAAAAAACTGTATAAGCTTTGATCTTGTAACCATGCAATGACGTTATGCTAATACTCTAGGATGTCTGCTAGTTGAGTGTCTTCTGCGGTTAGAATGTGTATGGCTTTGGTCATATGCAGTGGAGACTTTAGATCTATTAAACAAATGAATATCCTTATATTCAAAACGAAACAATTATTGACGACATTGCAAAGGATTACACGAAGCCTCAATAGGCTATTAAATATCCATGGACATCTACTTTTTAGCGTTTTGAAATAGAAAAGGGGGGAACCTTTGTTGTCTACTGAATCCTCTTGAGTTAAAACAATCATAGATGGTTATAATTGGGAAAGATGAAGGAAGCTAAACGGATAGCCATACACTGCCACTTCAGCACGCATCTCAAAGTAATGATCAACTCACTTATTCATTCCCTTTTTCTCCAATTTTCATAAAGGAAACACGTATACAACGAAGTACCCTAAAAATTTTAAAATATCATCAACAAGGTAGGCACCTTGTTGATGATATTTGTCAAAATTTCTTAAATAGTAAAGAAAAATCGAATGCAACTATTTTTGACTTGAAGGTAAATAAACAAAAGCAAAAGCTTGTGAGCGAGCTTACGGGTAAACAAAGAGAGTTCAAATGGAAGAAGTTAAATATTCCGTCAATATAGCCTTTAACTAACGATTTACTAAGGGTCTGGAGTTCAAGCTTAAAATAGAAAATTATTTAATCTTGGATCTCAAGACTTATTTTCAAATTTAAATTATTCACTTTTATCTTGCTGATACTTCATAACATGATCTTTTGAAAAGAATGGTTGTTGACCAAATTGAGCCAAATGTCTATGGCCACATGTACAGTGTACCGGGGTATTCGTCATAGCTGTTACCCCAGAAGGAAGAGAAATGCTATATTCTACAAAATAGACTAGACAGTTTCTGAAGTTAAAATATGTTTCAAATTTCACTGCTATCAAGCAATAGCAAATCCACCCCTATCCCTTTCTACTTGAGGAAAGGTGTAGAGAATTGGTTTAGTTAAAACACAACATGGAAAATCAAGTATTTCAAAGTAATATTACCAGGGTGAGTATGGGAAATAAGGATTATCTGCAACCAACTTATATCAAAACAAGTTGACAACGGAGAAACAATATTGGATTCCCTTAATGGCTTACATCTATCGAGTGTTAATTGATGTCTCTTGTCTAGAAAACGCATTTGCTTCTTTAATAAGGTAAACTTATCGTCCAAATGAAGGAATTTAGGTAATTTTATCCACACGTTGTTGGTTATCCATCTATTTTTTGTTATTTGTATCATCAATTCTAAATATCTACGGCATATTATGATAAGGCCACATTCTTATTCACCTGAATCAGATTAATACTAACATACTTTACTACTTGACTTTCTTTTTGTTAGAAAATAAAAAATGAGGGATATATAGATAAATAGATAGATAGATAGATAGAGAGAGAGAGAGAGAGAGAGAGAGGGAGAGAGAGAGAAAGAAAGAGAGAAGGGGAAAGAGAGGGAGAACAGAAATAAACACTTGTAGATGCAGCTAGCTACCTGGATAGAAAGATAGAAAAACAGGTAGATAGTTATTATGAAATCTTGATTTGTGATGCGTCAAAGTTGAAAACCTAACAACACTCAAGTGACTGATAACTGTAATACATATTTTTCCCACTTTCTTCCTCCCTATCCTCCAAAAGTTCAAAAAATGTGTTAAGTATTTTCGATAAACACTATAATATTCTAGATGCGATACTAATTTCTTTTATTCCGAACATATTGCATCAAATTTATTTCAAGTAACTCACCATAGTGTGAGCCATGACTCCCTCTCCCATTAATTTTTCGTCCAAAGACCTGAATATGTCTTTTGCTTGCCTTGGAATATAACTGTGTTTCCCTCGAATGAGGAATACTTAGCTTATCCGTATGATGTCGCTGATCATTGAAGTGCTGATCGAAGTAAATCTTGTGCTTGTAATCCACCTAGCAAAAAGACCAAATAATTAGGGTCAAGTTAGTAATATCAGAAATAAAAAAACTGGAGCAAATAAAGCGGAACTTTTATTTTGATTCCTGTTAAACTCAGATCTTAGGTTGCTTACTAGAATTTTAAAGGATATACAGTAGATCCAGTTAAACTAGTCACTAAAAAACAGACGATGTATTTTCTATGATTAATCTCCCAACACTTTAGTCCCACAGTAGATTAAGACTAATGTTTTTCTGTACTTCGATTGCTTGATGTCCACCTCTTTTTCTAACAACTTGTTAGGTTCTAGGGGATTTTAAACCGATAAAATTAGAAAAATGTCCATGTTATCTAATGTGCTCACAGTATTCATAAAAAGCATATACATCAACGAATGACACGACTTACAGTTCATCTTGTTTATTTTAAAACAATTTATCAATNTTGATACCTTTAAGCATGTGTCAAGAGACCTAATCTTCACATTTTTTTAATAAATATTAACCTCTATAAGCGGCTATTGGTACATTATTGCCATAATTTCTTTCCTTAATTATCACTTCTAAGCATTACATGAACATTTTTTGCACGCCACTTTTTTTTCCAAATGCAAACTTTACGAGTAGCAATAAATTAAATAAAAATATTCGTTTTAAATCTGCTTTCTTTGAATTTTTTTTAGCATTAACTATGATGATCAGGGGGAAAATTCCCTAGTTATCTTTGTTCATAGAAAAACCGTTATAATATTAGCTGGAAAAACTTCACAAAAAGGAGAATTTCATTTAAATACTATGAACATTTAACTTCCTTGGCGCAAAGGCCTGTTATTAAATGTCTGTAACGAAACAGATAAAGATAAAGATACAGAAACAATTGAATTAACTTTTATTGACAGTGCAAAGTTTACTATAGAGTTAGACTATGCAGTAGTCAATACAAGAGGATTGAACTAGGGAATCTCGGTTATAGTGCAAATGAGCTTCTCTCTTAGACATACCTCCTTTTTTGTTTAAATCTCAAGTATCTTTATTAGTTGAATATTGCTTTCTAAATCAAATCTACTAATATGGAGGGAAATTACTTAGAAATCACTATCTCGCATACCAACAATACAAAGATCCAAGAAATACTCAAACATGAGATATTGTACGTTTTAAAAAAAAGAAGAAAAGAATAGTCAAAAAGTAGAGTGAGAAAGATCTCGTGCCAAAAAAGCTTCAGGGAAATGGCCATTCTTTCATACGTATTTGAAGTTGTGATATCAGTTCTAAACATTTTTTATGATTACTTTTTTTATGAGGTAGAAATGAACGAGTCCTGAAACTCTAAAGAGATTTAGTCAACAGTGACAAAATACATAATCTCGTAAATTGCAATAATCACGTTGATAGTTGCCTGTCCAGTTGTCTATCAGTCCGTCTAGGTTATTTCTAGACGGTTTGGCCTATCTAAATTAGATTTATTGTAGGTTATTGCCAGCTTTAGGAGACTGAATTTGATAGACAGTAAAACAAGATCCGACTTATCTTTATAGGATAAAAAGGAAAGCGTCTTGTTATTTTCCCAAAATGTCTTTCATTCCTCAACAAAGCAGGTGTCGTAGGTGGATGCTTGTTCCTGTTTCATGTTTAAAGAGTAAGTACTTTATGTCTTATCATTTAACTAAACAAACCTTAAAAAACAATTCACACTTTTTCATATGCTTGGTGTCTCCGGAAAAATGTTGTACCTAAATTAATTATTATTCTAATTATCTTGTATAGTGGTAGAGCAAAATTATAAGGGAGTCATGCTTAGTGATCTTACCAAAGAGGCACAATTGATTTTGTGAAGAAAATTTACAGTTAAATCAAAAAAGTTCATTGCCCATGTGCAGTTATTGTGAGGCGGACTATTTTTCCTTTCTTTTACTTTGATTCAATTTTTGGATTTACTGTCTCCTTATGAAGGTCATGTTTTCTTAAGAGGCATTACATACCACTTTAAAGCATATTCTATATTAAGTTAAAAACAGTACTTTTTAGCTAAAATTAAAAAAACGGCAAATAAACGATTACTTTTATGTTTAGTTAGGTAAACCCTGGACATATTTCTTTGTCAAGTCTTCAAGTTCTTTTTCTTCCATAAAAACGAGTTACAAGTAACCAAGGGTCTCAACATCCTTTTCCTGCTTCCCTAAAGAAACAAAAATTTTCGCAGTATTCTTGTTTCAAACAGTGGAATTTTCTGAATAATTACCATTGCCATCTTCACATTCAACCTGTTCACGTATCTTTCCAACGTGCCTGAGATGACTCCCAATGCTCCAAGCAATACAGGTATTACTGAAACTGTACCAACTTCCTGTACATGGTCCATTTCTTGTCAAAATTTGGTACTTTTCTTTTTTTTTTAACTATCAACAGTGACATCAACAATGCATACTTTATATTTTATCTAAACATATACAATTACAAACCTCACTAATCAAAGTAGTTTGTATTGGCTTTCCTATTTAACAAAATTAACTATTTCAGCAACAAACGTATCATAAAGACAATGGTTCAGGGTTTGCCCATTGTTGATTTCTACAACAGAATTTGCAATAAGTAGTTTGGTTAATTATGTTGGAAAGTTTGGTGGAAAAAAGCGTTCTTGTTTGTTTTCGATATTTAAAGCAATCCACATTTCACTGCTGAAAGTAATTATTAACCAAAATCCCAAGGCAAAGAGCCCCGTCAAAGCAATTTCTTTCCAACGTTTTGTATCTTTCTTCCTCCTTTTCATCTTTTCCCGAAATTCTGTACCAACAAACAATTAACATATTCGATATTATTTCACATCCAGAATGGTTTCCTCATGGTCTGGAGAGCACTTCTTTGCATGATTTTTTGAATTCCTAATAAATTCTTTTCTCTGAAGTTTTGCTTATTGTTTAAAAAGTTGTAATTTTCCCATTATTACTATTACTATTATTATTTATTTCTATTTATTGTTATTTGTTATTTTTGTTTGATTTTGCTTTTAGCCTTAAATACATGTTACGGCTATGCAAAATTTAATTCACGACTCTTAGGCATAGTCAGTCGTCAGGATATACAGTTTTTCTGGTCTGTGAGCACTTCAAAACATGTTGCGAGCATCTTTAATCATCATTGTATTAATATTAATATTCTTATGATTATAATTATTATAATTATTATCATCATCATCATTATTATTATCATTAAAAAGGTAACGAGTTGTAAAGGAATTGTAGAAAGTAATGCCAAAGATATAACTTCAGATCTTGTGGCTAACATTTGGAAGAAGATGTTGAAGAATTATGCACTGTCGGAAGTATTAAAGGGAAAAACTTTGAATAAAGAAAAAACTTAAACATGAGGATTGAAAAACGAGTTGAAAGTAATGCCAACATGCTTACACTGAAGCTAAAATTCAGTTGACGTACCTAATTGTCATTGTAACTCTACAGGACTTTTATAGCGGTTATTAATATCAAAACATATTAAACAGGCTGTATAGAATAAGAATATTTACCTAGATTAACATGGCCAAATAGTCTGTATCATGCATAACTACAAAATTCTAGCAAAAGATTGACAAAATAATTCAGTTGTATGTATAAAGAACATTGGGTAATTAAAAAGGAATTTGAAAGCAAGAGAATTGAAATTAATCGACTAATATATAAATAATATGATAAAAGTGGTGTTCATAAGCTTTTAAAAACTAGCTTTAGCTTCTCACCCTCAAACTAGAAATGGAAATTTCTTTCCTTTTTCTTTCAGTATCTTCCACACAAAATCATGTCAGTTAGTCCCAAAGTGACAAAGGAATGTGCTCTCTGTTGGAAATACCATCAAAGAGGATCAACAGGCTATTGCTGCAATGTAATGAAGAAAATGCTCAAATACCCAGAAGGTTTTTTTATTAGTTATATCTGTCATTTTACTAGCATTCTTGTCGTTCATAAAGAAAGGAAGCTATACTAGTTCCATTCCAATGTGTAGAAGCTTTTGTTCTCAGAGACTAGTTTGTTGATGACGTACTAACTGAAGTTGTCTACCCTGGAATAGAAAATTAGAAGCTATTAGCAGCTGGCGTAGCTATTAGTAATCTCTCATTTAGTATTTTAAATTTCCATACTACGCCCCCAAGGTCAATCAAGACAAAATTTGTAGTCATAATGTACCTGATTAGGAAGTAACCTTAGTTTAATTGGAATTTCTATTTAATAGGAATTCAGGCCTTAGAACCCAATGCCAAGACTTGGAGAACGTTACCCAAGCTGGGTCTTAATTCATTATAATTTATTTCCCTTATGTTTGTATAATGCCACAAATAACTATGATTCGTCACAGCAGTGTCACACTTGCATAGGATGAGTTAGTTATTTGTTCTCCAGGCAGCAAACCATTTTTAATAACACATTTACTCTTATAAAGAAAATCTAGGAACGAAATTAACCGACATCAATGCATTTTCTTTTAGTTGAAGATGGCAGCATGCAGTTGGACGATAGGACACATAACACACAGATAATTAATTGACAGAAGCTAGTCTAAATATGCCACAGAGATAATTCATGCCAACAATGCATCATCATAATTTTTCTGTTAGAGCTGAAGTGGATACCTAAAACTCTGGCTGTCATTGGACTAAGTGGAAGCACACACTCTGCATGCTTAATAGACGTTCAGAGGAAAACAGAACTAACAAATTTATTACTATAATGTTCTCTTCAATCATTATTAATCCAATCCACCTAAGCTATTCATTGCATAAAGACTGAAGTACCTTCGGCATCCAAGGGCTACATGCTCACTTGCATTATTAATATTTCCATAATACTATACTTATAGTATTTGAAAAATACTCTCCCACAAGAATATATTAATGGATTTTTTATTCTTAAGAAAATAGTCGGCCTTTACATTGCAAAGTAGGTGACAAATGATTTATTTATTTACTATTAAATTTCAAAAGCTGCAATTGGAGAAACTTTTACTGTGACTAAAAATTTTTCCTTGTAAAAATGAATGAAGCAACACAAAAACAATGAAATAGAGACAAGAATGCCCCAGGTTATTTTGAAAATGGACCCCTATTCCTGTTACGTTAAGTAAATAGAAACGCAGTATATGCCTTAGCTTAATCATACCCATTGCTCTGTTTAGCTATGAGAATGTGAAACAATTGAAAATGACATAAATTATTTTTCTTTGTAAAGGCAAAAAATTACTTCAAAAGACATTGATTTTCTAGCAGATTTTATGACTTTTCATTCTAGCTGGATATTACAGAAAGAAAAGAAAGAAAAGAAAGAAAAGAAAGAAAAGAAAGAAAAGAAAGAAAAGAAAGAAAAGAAAGAAAAGAAAAAAAGAAAGGAAAGAAGTAAATGATACTCTGGGTATCTCCTTATGCATAAGCATAAAACTAACGATGATTTAAAGAGATTTGCAAAAGTTGATTGTATTGTAGGAGACCCTTAAAGTCCTGACTGATATTGCATGACCATGCCATGAGGAAAGCCGAAGATGATGCTTTAAAGCAGTTGTTAAAACCAGTAATTGATAGGAAAAGCAAAGAAAAGCAGACATTGAGTTGGTAAAAGACAAGGACGTTATTAAGAGCAATACTGAGAAAGTAAAAGTACGAAATGAAGTTCTACATGTTGAAGTTGTGAAAGCCATGGTTTCTAAATATCCTATTGTGCAGTGTACGCTTCCTATCCTTAAATCACCCTTGTTGTGACATTAAAACAAAATAGAACAGACAATTGAGGGAAAACAAAACCAATAATAAAAAGTTTGAAGTGGAAATGTGGTCTGCCCCACCAGCTAACATTCATTGAAAACTTAGTAGTCGTCGTTGTCGTCTTCGTAGTAGTAGTATTGGTAGTAGTAGTAGTAGTATTGGTAGTAGTAGTAGTAGTATTGGTAGTAGTAGTAGTAGTANTTATCTATTTATCTATTTATCTATTTATCTATTTATCTATTTATCTATTTATCTATTTATCTATTTATCTATTTATCTATTTATCTATTTATCTATTTATCTATTTATCTATTTATCTATTTATCTATTTATCTATTTATCTATTTATCTATTTATCTATTTATCTATTTATCTATTTATCTATTTATCTATTTATCTATTTATCTATTTATCTATTTATCTATTTATCTATTTATCTATTTATCTATTTATCTATTTATCTATTTATCTATTTATCTATTTATCTATTTATCTATTTATCTATTTATCTATTTATCTATTTATCTATTTATCTATTTATCTATTTATCTATTTATCTATTTATCTATTTATCTATTTATCTATTTATCTATTTATCTATTTATCTATTTATCTATTTATCTATTTATCTATTTATCTATTTATCTATTTATCTATTTATCTATTTATCTATTTATCTATTTATCTATTTATCTATTTATCTATTTATCTATTTATCTATTTATCTATTTATCTATTTATCTATTTATCTATTTATCTATTTATCTATTTATCTATTTATCTATTTATCTATTTATCTATTTATCTATTTATCTATTTATCTATTTATCTATTTATCTATTTATCTATTTATCTATTTATCTATTTATCTATTTATCTATTTATCTATTTATCTATTTATCTATTTATCTATTTATCTATTTATCTATTTATCTATTTATCTATTTATCTATTTATCTATTTATCTATTTATCTATTTATCTATTTATCTATTTATCTATTTATCTATTTATCTATTTATCTATTTATCTATTTATCTATTTATCTATTTATCTATTTATCTATTTATCTATTTATCTATTTATCTATTTATCTATTTATCTATTTATCTATTTATCTATTTATCTATTTATCTATTTATCTATTTATCTATTTATCTATTTATCTATTTATCTATTTATCTATTTATCTATTTATCTATTTATCTATTTATCTATTTATCTATTTATCTATTTATCTATTTATCTATTTATCTATTTATCTATTTATCTATTTATCTATTTATCTATTTATCTATTTATCTATTTATCTATTTATCTATTTATCTATTTATCTATTTATCTATTTATCTATTTATCTATTTATCTATTTATCTATTTATCTATTTATCTATTTATCTATTTATCTATTTATCTATTTATCTATTTATCTATTTATCTATTTATCTATTTATCTATTTATCTATTTATCTATTTATCTATTTATCTATTTATCTATTTATCTATTTATCTATTTATCTATTTATCTATTTATCTATTTATCTATTTATCTATTTATCTATTTATCTATTTATCTATTTATCTATTTATCTATTTATCTATTTATCTATTTATCTATTTATCTATTTATCTATTTATCTATTTATCTATTTATCTATTTATCTATTTATCTATTTATCTATTTATCTATTTATCTATTTATCTATTTATCTATTTATCTATTTATCTATTTATCTATTTATCTATTTATCTATTTATCTATTTATCTATTTATCTATTTATCTATTTATCTATTTATCTATTTATCTATTTATCTATTTATCTATTTATCTATTTATCTATTTATCTATTTATCTATTTATCTATTTATCTATTTATCTATTTATCTATTTATCTATTTATCTATTTATCTATTTATCTATTTATCTATTTATCTATTTATCTATTTATCTATTTATCTATTTATCTATTTATCTATTTATCTATTTATCTATTTATCTATTTATCTATTTATCTATTTATCTATTTATCTATTTATCTATTTATCTATTTATCTATTTATCTATTTATCTATTTATCTATTTATCTATTTATCTATTTATCTATTTATCTATTTATCTATTTATCTATTTATCTATTTATCTATTTATCTATTTATCTATTTATCTATTTATCTATTTATCTATTTATCTATTTATCTATTTATCTATTTATCTATTTATCTATTTATCTATTTATCTATTTATCTATTTATCTATTTATCTATTTATCTATTTATCTATTTATCTATTTATCTATTTATCTATTTATCTATTTATCTATTTATCTATTTATCTATTTATCTATTTATCTATTTATCTATTTATCTATTTATCTATTTATCTATTTATCTATTTATCTATTTATCTATTTATCTATTTATCTATTTATCTATTTATCTATTTATCTATTTATCTATTTATCTATTTATCTATTTATCTATTTATCTATTTATCTATTTATCTATTTATCTATTTATCTATTTATCTATTTATCTATTTATCTATTTATCTATTTATCTATTTATCTATTTATCTATTTATCTATTTATCTATTTATCTATTTATCTATTTATCTATTTATCTATTTTTCTATTTATCTATTTATCTATTTATCTATTTATCTATTTATCTATTTATCTATTTATCTATTTATCTATTTATCTATTTATCTATTTATCTATTTATCTATTTATCTATTTATCTATTTATCTATTTATCTATCTAGGGGAGAGAGAGAGAGAGAGAGAGAGAGAGAGAGAGAGAGAGAGAGAGAGAGAGAGAGAGAGGAAGTGGGCGGAGGAAGACACACAGAGAGAACAATAGGGAGAGAGGGAAGGGGAGGGAGGAGAGAAAGACTGAAAGAGAAAGTTGTTTCCCCGTTTTACATTTCGAAGGCAAATTTACAGGAAACCTGACAAGGTGATTCTCGACCAAAAATACCCTTCTTTCCTAAACAATCCAATCAAGACCAAGCATCTATGAAAAGTGAATATAGATACAATGCTTTACCTTTTATAATAATTATAAATTTTTATATTAATCCATGTGATATAATATTACGTTATTTAGATTTGTTATTAAATTATCTAACCAGATTATATGTATAACCCTTCATTTCTTTAAACTTAAATTTGAAAAACCAGGAATGAAAAGCTCAAAGGATTGAGAGAAATAAATAAAAACTGTCTCAAAATTGTTTTCCCCAAGAATCACAGATCATAGTAAGAAAGTCTGAACAAAGCTGCCCAGTGATTTGTAAACCTCAAACGTAATCGCAGAGGCAATGGCACAAAAACACTAAGCGAAACGCGGAAGGAAAATCATTTCGTTTTACGATTAGAAAATATTATTACCACCCCTGACAAGCAAGATTAAATGAGAGCATTTTCGGCTGCAGTAACAGTAGCCACATGAAACAGATCAAACACAAACGTTCTGTAGTAAAGAAAGGAGACTCACAGGATGCTTCAACTTGGGAGCCAGCCAAACTGGTTTCATTCTCAAATTGGGAGTTGGTTATTAGGGCTTTTCCCTCTCTGCGTTTTAGTAGATAGGAGAAGGCAATAAGAAGCAAGGGTTTTTTTGAAAGACGTTTAATTCTCATCAAAAGTCGACAAATTTCTCTGAACAGACCACTGGTTGTAGGGCTTTAATGTGATGAAAATATATAAAATGCAAAAGTATTATATGCTGGATAATTGATGTAATATGTATATACGTATATGGTTTTCGTAATTCATCATTCATGTTACGTGATATTTAAAGTGTTATAATAGATTTTATACGATATTTGATAAATGAATTAATGTTTATTGATAATATATCTTTATTAGAGAGAGACGGATGAAGGCAAATGAGAATTCTGGCTTACTACCAAACATTTAGAAAAAATAACAAAACGTGGTTCTCAAATCAAATGACATTCTTCTTATATTTCTATTTATGGAAATCCAATAATCTGAAATTGAGAACCAACAAAATGAGAGCGAAGATAATGCATTTAGATAAAAATTTTGTTATTGAAAAATTTGGAACAATAATCATTATTAGAGAACTGTAGACCAGATGCAGTAGGCCTTTCTTAACGATATATAGCCCCGCTTATCATCGTTATCAAGGCAGTTTTGCAGTAAAAGTACCAGTTAAATGTGTTTTCACTTTTTCATCAATCTGAAGATCTCAGACTGCAGAGCTTTAATTCCTGGGCTGACGATCATATCTAAACTCATTTAAGGTGTGCAGGCCTTAAATTGATTAGCCCAATTTTATGGCCACAGCTTTAATTTGTAGTATAGTTTTGTTACAAATAACCAAATAAAGACTTAGTTAATCAAACTGAATGACTGGAATTTATTCCTTTTACTATCTGGCAGTAAATTCGACATGTAACTGTCATTAAAACTTTGATTCTAGGCCTTTATAAACATGTACTTTTTCCTTTCAAGATAAAAATTGTGTTCTCTTTCGAGCGATAGAATTAGTAATTTTTTTTTATACTTTCCTTATTACATCTTACATAATATAGTTATCAGTATAAACCTAATGAACCTATTGTAATCTAATAACCTGTTTTCTTTGGCCAGTTCTAGACATCGGGACAATTTTAACTTTTCGTTGACGTAACCTTTCTGGTTATTCAAAAACATCTCAGGGGTATAAAAGTAATGATTTTGAAATCAATTGAGTTGTATATCATATGATCTAGCAATGTCCCTTTTTGGGAACAAGTCGTGAAAGGATGTTTGATTTAATCTGAGGCTTATTGTATTTATAGAAACAAAAAAGTACCAGGTAAGATTTATTGCCTTTATTAATATCTGTATTGAATATACATATAAAATACACACATGTTATATACTATTAACACTACACATATTATACAAGATAGATAAATTATATAAGATATATATATATATAATATATATATATATACCAGTATCGAAGTAATTATTAGCTATCGACAGTGCTCAATAATATAAGAATATATTAGAGCTATCAAATGGTGAACGTCAAAAAATAAAAAAAACTTAGCTTAGAACTGCCAGTTTCATGTTTTCACAATCGTTAGCTAAACAAAAATTGACAGGAATTGATCGACAATTTTGTTTAACTGAGGATTGTGGAAACATGAAACTGGCAGTTCTAAACTAAGTTTTGTTATTTTTCGTTTTTTGTCGTTTACCATATATAAATAAATATATAAGATATTTAGCATATCTTGCTAGGAATACAAAAGACTGCATTACAAACAACGTTTTTATATATTCGTATATATCTTCAATGAAGGATTTATACCATGAAAATTGTGTATGAAAATGCATATTTTTAAAGTAATATCTGCAACATGTATTTCTACCTGATGATCATAAAAAGGATAACTTATTAGTAAACGAATATAATAATTAATACGTTTTATCTAATTCGCCTATGAAGATATTAATATTTTACTTTTAATACAGAGCACTTATGATGCATACAACTGCGACAGTTTACGCTATGAGCCTATCTTTCACATAAATTTATGTATAAAGCATTTCAAACAACCATTTGCCCAACCAACAAATGATTATTTGTATATTTATGTATATACATGTGTATGTATATATGTATGTATGTATGTATATTTACATAAGTATGAAAATAATTAATTTATGAATATATAACCTTATATAAACTTTGCTTATATCATATTTTTGTGGCTGTGAAGGTGGTAGAAAATGAGTAAACAATTCCTTTTCCTTGCTCAGGTAAACATATGTTGTAGGGTATTTAAGTTACACTTGTAAAATTACTACATATTTAATTAGGAGTATTTACTTTAAAACTTTTATGGACTCTTTGAGATCGATTGATTGTAGGTTTTTGTTCAATATGTAACTAACAGTTTGCTCTCCCTGCACCAAATTAATGGTTTGAAATTCTATCTGTTTTCGATAATAACACCTTTTACTGAAAACATAATTTATCAATGAAGATCAAACATGTCACGTCATGGTCAATGAATTGGTGTCAGACTGACCACCTTTAATCTTAAGTAGAGGAACACAGATAACATATGTCTCTACCCATTATTCCCTTGTATTTTCCTACTTTTTTCCTTCTCGTCATTCTATGATTTTGAAATAAACACCCTGACCCCTTTTTTGGCTAGTTATATGCATTGTTGTTTTTTTACTATTAGACTGCTTTTTTCTCATTCGCATATTTCTGGGATAAAAACAATGAAGATTTTTACCTGATTTGGTAAATATATGAAGCAGAAGTTAATGTGGGGAACCAGTAGAGCTATAAAAGATTTTAAGACCATAATACAGGAAATTCTGGGGGAATCCTTGGCATTCCCGGAATATATTTCAAGGTTACTAGGTAACCACATATGTTGCTCGTTTAGAGTCATATGGATATACTAGAAATGCTTTACAATTTACGCAGTATTTCACTCTTTGATTTATTCTACATTTTTAATTATCGCTATTCTTATCTTGGTATGAGCAAAGGGGAAATCTCTTATTTGTAGAGAAAACTGTCCAGGAAATTGGAAATATATATTCAAACAAGTATTTTGTGTACCAACGATTTCAATCTCTTGATGAGTCATTCAGTTTTTATTTAGTTATATCACTCGGGTCTAAAAATCTCAAAGGAACTAAAAAGAAATCTGTGTAATGTACATATATTAAAAGTTCTTAAATGTACATATTTGAAAGGATACCCTATTGTAGTTTTATTCACCTTATAAAGGGAATTTAAATGAAAGGCAAAGCACAAGTGGACCATTAGTAAAGTAAAAAATTACTTCAGTTTTTAGAACAATAATTCCTCTTGAGTTATATTATCTTGAAATAAAACTAAACCTATTTTTAGAAGGTATATTCTGCAGACACAACACAGTAACAACCACAATACTTTAAGTGTTCATAGCAAAATAGAAAAGTAAAATATTGGGCTATAATTAGATGGCGATTGAATATGAATGAATAATAAATTGCTTCGATAGTAGCAGCAGATTCATAACTTGGAACTTGATAAGTGCATCTTTAACATAGCAGTAGTCCCAATAAAACTCTTAATGAGAATACTGTCTCTTACTAAGAGCAAAAACAATTGTCATAAATAAAGTAAGCACGCTAGCACCTATTGCTCCTTTTATTCCTAATGGATTTAATAGTCAGTTTGGTGTTATTTCGTCTGTAGGTTAAAAAATGGCCTTATGTTTGAGATTAATTTCAAGGGAAGAAAAATTCAAGTTAACAAGTGACAATACGATCGTTTCTTGTAAGGAGATGTTGCAATAGCGTATTTTGAGTGCTTTCCTTCATGATACAAAGCAAGGTTGTATGCGAAAAATGTAAAATGATTTGATATCTCGTAAGTACTACGCTATTTTTACCGTACCTTGTATGAGAAGGCGTATTTAAGGAATATTTTGGTAGTCTGGTGTATTTAAAGTTGGAAGATCACTCAACTGAAACTAGAGACTTCCTTTTCAAAACCGTTCATATTTGTATTAAAAAATAGTGGTTAGCGTTTAATTTTGTTAAAAAAAATACTGAATGAGTCTGGTAGAAAGTAAAATAGGAAGATTAAGAAATTCAAAAGAACAGTATAGAACAAGTTAGTGAAAGAGAGAAACAGAGAGATATGTAGAGAGGGAGAGACTAAAGCACACGGAGAGGGAAAGAGAGGGAGAAATAGAAAGAGGAAGAAGAAGAAAAGAAGAAAATGTCGTATAATAGGCAACATTACTACAGACCTCAATCAATATTATTTCTATTCAATCCCTATTCTCCTGTAGGGTTCCTTTGGCACATAAAACTTTGTTGACAACTGCAGTCAAGGAAGAAAAGCACCATTTTAAAAAAATTTGTAAATTTGACTGTGGTTTGTCTTTCTGAAATTGACTAGTTATCATGATAACGTTCACTACATTTAAACCCACGATACCTCTACATATTTATTGCTTCTTTGTCATTTAAAGCGGCTTTAGTGTATTACAATGGAAATAGACAAATTTTGACACTCAGAGTATTGAAATCACAACGTTGTCTTTCTAAAAGCTCCGGCTATTTAGTGTGGCTTTTATAGGACATGCCTTAAATAACAAAATCGTTTAACCTAGAGATATTGTATAGTAGATGAGACAATAAGAATTATATTGTGCTATCGATGCTGCACCTAAATCAAGCATAGAATTTAATTGGTAGCTAATTAAAATAAGATTTAGAATCAGTACATTCTTATTTAAAGCTGTCAATTTATTTTAAAAAAGGAGTAGAAAGGCAGCCAACCAGTTTAATTTGTTGCATTAAATTATCCTAATAAGTTTCTAACTTCACTGCCACGATTTGCGTGATATCGAAGAGAATGTCATGAAAACATCAATGGTCACTGACATTTATCCACAAGTAATTAAAAACTACAAGTAAATATTAGTTGATGAGTCTGGTCTTCAAGATCTGTCAATTGTTTGAAAAAAGAAAGTACCAACCTCATGATTCCTAGCCTTGCGTTTCCTACCAATGCCAACATGCGAGAGAAATATTCTATAATAAATCACGAAAAAAATGAGAAGAAATTAGTTATGAAACTACTTGTTTAAAAATATATCATTTTTAAACATAAATAAATCACTGTTGTATCACAAGCACTGATACAAAATGTAACTCTAACAAAATTAAAAATGCAAATCTGATTTTACGACATTACTACCCAAAACTGAATAAACAACTTACAATAGCACGATCCGAAATAGGAACATCTTGATCGAATCAATTTTAACTTCTTCCGTTAGTAAGGTGTAAAAACTTGAAAAAAACCCTGATGAAATCCACAGACGCTTTTTTTCTTGTTCTTCAAATGTACGAACAATAATTCCTTGTACACGGTTCTTTACTGAAGTATTTTAAAAACAATTTAGCTATGGCCCTATCATTCTATAAAACATTGTCCCTTTACTCTATCAAATCTTTGACGGATATTGACCTAGTCGTTCTTTCTGTTTTTAATATGTGCCAACCTCTCAAAGTGTTTATCTATTGTATGAAGACCAAGACTCAAATGTTTCCATTCCCTGGAGTTCATCAATCCTAACTTGATTCAAGGGGGAACAAAGAATCACAAATAAAATCATCGTTAACCGGAAAAGAGGATACAAAACACAGGAGGAGTAAGGGATTGAAGCTCTTGTTTCCCCCTTACGTAATTAACTTTTCACTTAAGGTATTTTTAGCGGCTAGAGCAAAAAAGGCGGGATGCTAATAGTTTTCGAAATCTTTGTCTCGCATTGAAGTTCGTTTGTCTATCGTCTCAAAGACAAGCAATGTCAGTTCAGTTTTAAAAGCTTCATCGATAGCCATATATGTGAGACTTTTTTGCCCTCCGTGATCACATCACTGATCACCGACTTGGAAATGTCGGTATGTCTTATAGTCTATTCTGTTATTGAAAGCACTTTTGAAAATTGGAGACGACGAATTGCTTAACTTGCTTTGGTGTTAACTAACTTTTCGCTTTCATGCACAACTAACGTTTTTAGTGGTTATGAATAATCACTTGACTCCCTGTGTTTGTCTCAAGACAGCCTTCTTGTCTGCAAAAATTAAGATAATTATTTCTGAAATAATCAGTGACCTGTCATTTTTTAATTGAAACGACTACGAGATTTAATTATTTTTTTACTGTGAAGAACATTTTACTCTCATAGATCTGCTGTATTTTACAAGCAGAGTACTTTTAGTAAGATTTTTTACGTCATTAAAAATAGATAAAACGTAAATTTTGAATCGTTTCTTAGTTGAGCCTTTTGATAGAAGTGGAATGGGATTATAATTACATTGAACTGATAAAATCATAGCCAATTAAGAACAATCAAGAAATAAGAAAAGACTTGAGCTAATTGTTTGAAATATAATCAATATAACAGTAAAATAAACATATGTTTAGGTTTTTTCTTTAAAATTCCACTCTGCTTCAAGTCAGAGAAAAGAATAACCAGAGTTAAACCTCTCATTAGCACTTATTTGTTGTGAAAAACACTTCTATAGATTTTACACCTCTACAAATTTATTAAAAAAGGAACATAAATTCTTTGAAAATATTTAATTTTAATTGTGACAGATGGGACTCAAAATGCGCCAGTTATTGATGAAAACGTTACATAATCTATTTCGTAGCTTTAATTACTCCTTTTGCCTGCTTTAAAAGCTGCATTCTACAAGCGCTGCTCAAGAACATTTATCCTTCTGTCAGCCGTATGCCCCGGCTAGCAAATTTTTTCTTCTCTTTCAAAGGGGGAATCACAGGTTTGGTATTTTTGTCAACATACAAAAGGGTGTGACTAAAGAAAAGATGCATCAACTTTGCGGCTTAGTAAGGTACTAACAATTTTCCAGGGGGTAAACGGTGGCTCTTTTTATTGATGGAATGACACATCCTGTATAGCCAAAGGGTACTGAATTGTTCAATAGAATTTTCATAAGCATTAGGTCTGTCTTACACAAAAACAAAAAGATACCTTATCTCTCTGGGAATACAAGTAAAGGGGCAAATAAATAATAAATTTTTCAAACATTGGTACAAATAAAAAATTAGTGGGAAATAATAATTAAAAACTCGTCTTTTAGTTTTTTCAACCATTACATAAAATATCAAAGCTCTCAGAAACTGGTGGTTTACATTGGCAATAATAATAGTAATACACGCTTTTTTTTATAAGAACAATTTTATAAGAACATGAGGCTGAAATTTGGCCCAAAAATAAGAACATACTAAGAACAAGCTGAGGCTCAGCTTGCAATACAAAAAGATTTTAAGAACAAACTCAGGCTCACCAGATTTGATTTAATAAGAACAAATATTTTTTGTTAGATGAAAACAAAGTGTAAAACACCGTATAAGACTAGCCTGTACCAGACCGCCGCACCGGCACGGAATTTTGATTTCCCCCGTACGTTGGTCTGTTACGGTTAGAACGATTTTATGATCCACGCAGTCCTAGAAAACTAGGACTGCGCTATGACTTTTTGAGACGGAGAGTTTTCAGTGTTGCTTGGTTACCGTCGTAATTATCCACGTGATAGAAAAATAAAATTTTCAAATAAGCATTTCTAGGGTAAAAAA